>JACSYO010000736.1:0-37588 GCA_016806645.1 Ophiodon elongatus
TGCACCGGGACCTAGTTTCCATGAGCTTCTTCCACCTTTAGAACCCCTTCATTCCCATCCCCTAGTCCAGTTTAGGTGACTGGGCCCAGGATGCATCGGGACCTAGTTATATCTACTACCCATCTTCCCCTGTTCCCCTTCTAACACCCAACCCTGGACGTACCAGGACCAGCAATGCTCATATTGGCTTCTACCACGTACCTATAAGATATCACTTCTTCAGGCTTATTACACGCCCACTTCACAGACAACCCAATTGGCTATACTACACATCCTGGGGACTTGATCAACCCCAGGGGGCCTTCCTCAGGAGAGGGTGTCTAGTGATAATGGCCGACACGCCCAATGATCCTGAGGTCCACTACTGACGATGTGTTCCAAAATTGACTTCACTCTACTTCCATACCGACCCTGACTTTCGGGGCAGAGTCTACTGGGCTCTTTCTGACAGACAGACTCCTCACTCCACATATCAGCATACATTTGTTCTCCATAGATTGATTCATCACTTTCTTTCTTTCCTTCCTCCCGTCACTCCTTGACGTCTCATTCGGAGTGTCGGACAGGAATTCAGATACCCCTAGTCCGGGGATGTGGGGCTCTTGGTGTAGACACATCATCCCTACTTTTTCTGTTATTTCTGCGACGTGCTCCACTTACCCTCTTTTCTGCTTCCTGTTCTCTACTTTTATACCCACCACGCATATCACTTCCCTTCCTCCTGTCACTCCCTGACGTTTCATTCGGAGTGTCGGACAGGAATTCAGATACCCCTAGTCCGGGGAGGTGGGGCTCTTGGTGTAGACACATCATCCCTACTTTTTCTGTTATTTCTGCGACGTGCTCCACTAACCCTCTTTTCTGCTCTTTCCTGTTCTCTGCTTTTATACCCACCACTCATATCACTTCCCTTCCTCCCGTCACCCCTTGACGTCTCATTCGGAGTGTCGGACAGGAATTCAGATACCCCTAGTCCGGGGAGGTGGGGCTCTTGGTGTAGACACATCATCCCTACTTTTTCTGTTATTTCTGCGACGTGCTCCACTAACCCTCTTTTCTGCCCTTTCCTGTTCTCTACTTTTATACCCACCACGCATATCACTTCCCTTCCTCCCGTCACTCCCTGACGTTTCATTCGGAGTGTCGGACAGGAATTCAGATACCCCTAGTCCGGGGAGGTGGGGCTCTTGGTGTAGACACATCATCCCTACTTTTTCTATTATTTCTGCGACGTGCTCCACTAACCCTATTTCTGCTCTTTCCTGTTCTCTACTTTTATACCTACCACTCATATCACTTCCCTTCCTCCCGTCACTCCTTGACGTCTCATTCGGAGCGTCGGACAGGAATTCAGATACCCCTATCCCGGGGAGGTGGGGCTCTTGGTGTAGACACATCATCCCTACTTTTTCTGTTATTTCTGCTGCGTACTCCACTAACCCTAAACCTAACCCTCTTCCACCCTGACTCCTAACCCTAACCCTAACCCTTAATTTCTAACCCTAACCTTAACCTCTAACCTCTAGACCTAACCCTAACCCTTAACCTCTAACCCTAACCTTAACCTCTAACCTCTAGACCTAACCCTAACCCTTAACCTCTAACCCTAACCTTAACCTCTAACCTCTAGACCTAACCCTAACCTCTGACCCTAACCCTCTAACCTCTAACCCTAACCCTAACCCTAACCCTTAACCTCTAACCCTAACCTTAACCTCTAACCTCTAGACCTAACCCTAACCTCTGACCCTAACCCTCTAACCTCTAGACCTAACTTGAGTACTCAGGCCTTAGCACCAACCTTGAACCTTATCCCTTACTCTGACTTTTAACCCCTAACTGCACTTTTAATCTAATTTATAATTTTAACCCTTACTTCTTAAGCCTTACCTTGACCCTACTATTATCTGACCTTCTTACCCACAGTTAACTTATCCGTCACCTCAGCATCACACTCTCTATTAGAGACTTTTTTACAATCATTCTTAACTCCCTGTTCTATTCTAGGGTCTTAGTACATACGGCAGGGGGATTCTAAGTGATATGCGCTGGCCCGTGCCTTGCCTTAGATCTCTATTCAACCACGAAGTCGTCGGACGACGTGGGGAGATCTATGGGTTCATGTCTTCACCCTAACCCTAACCCTTAACCCTTAACCCTTAACCCTAACCCTAACCCTAACCCTTAACCCTAACCTTAACCCTAACCCTAACCCTAACCCTAACCCTAACCTCTAAGCCCTAACCCTAACTTGGTACTCTGACCTTAGCCTCAACCTTGAACCTTATCCCTTACTCTGACTTTTTAACCCCTAACCTTTACTTTTAATCCTAATTTATATTCTTAACCCTTACTTTAACCCTTACCCTTGCCGACCCTACTATTATCTGACCTTCTTACCCCATCTTTAACCTTTATCCGTCACCTCAGCATCACACTCTCTATTAGAGACTTTTTTACAATCATTCTTATCCCTGTTCTATTCTAGGGTCTTAGTACATACGGCAGGGGGATTCTAAGTGATATGCGCTGGCCCGTGCTTTGCCTTAGATCTCTATTCAACCACGAAGTCGTCGGACGACGTGGGGAGATCTATGGGTTCATGTCTTCATCCTAACCGGCCTGTGCCTTCGGACTACTAGGTCTCCCATCATGCCGATGTGTCATGGACCCTTATTACTCTCGACTATTAATACCATTTTGGTCTTACCTGCGCGTGGCCACATCATCCTCTTCCTTTGGTCTATACGCTTGCAGTTCCATTTATTTATCCATTCTATTTTTGTTCCACGATCTTACAGGGTTTGTCTACCCGTCATCCTCTCCTCTCTCTTATATCTATATCCTTGTGTCTCTCCTGCAGCTCTTAGACGGGACCTTACCCACATAACGTTCGGGGACCCCCCCATCACCTTTCGTTCCCGTCGGCCCCTATCACTACCAGCTTCCAGTTCTTAACGACCTACACTACTTCCATGCTTGGTTACGGACCTTAGTCCCTCACAAGATGATCATATTTCCTACCCCTATCACGGCCAGTGATGATCCCCACTAAGGCTTTCTTAGCCCCATGGATTATCATAGATAGTCTATCAACCCATCACTATTTCCTCCTCAGGATCAGGCCCCTCCTGCATCCCACAGATACAGATTCTTCCCCCATCAGGGTCCTCTATGGTCTTTTACATTCACCGACCACCCAATCTCTGGCACTAGGCCCCCACCTAACAGGGACATTGAACAACCTCCACCTAGGCAGTTCTTTAACTCCCCTGATGCACGCCAACGGCTATTTTCTGATCACTCCCACAGCCCTGGACCTAGATCAGATTCCTATACCCTACTCACAACCCACTCTACAGCACCGAGGCCAACGAACACCTCAGTGACACCACCTTGGCCACTCCTCTACCTTCAGGGACCGGCCCTCTTGCCAATTATCATAAACAGGGACCTCTTCGGCGGCCTTCCTCTACTATGTCCTTTACTACCACTCCTAATGAGGCCTCCATCCTCTGGGATTCAACCATCAACACAGGCCCCAGGGCATCCTTATAACGGCAGAGGTGCACGGCAAACTCCACAATGGAACACGGTATTACAGACACCACCCCCACTCCCACATAGGTCTCCACACGCCCGACGGCCCCAGACACCCACATTTTCAACGCCAGTCTACTTCCCGCCGTAAACCTTTACCTCCCCCTTTCCCTTCCGCTACACAAGTACACACGCCAGACATATAATGGCTATAAAACTTGTGTCCTATATTTCAAGCGACAGTGATGTTGAAGTGATGATGAAGGAATCTCCGCGGACACTGTTCTTGCTGGTATAATGAAGTTTATTACAAACAAGCAACATATGTCCAGGCGGGCGACATGTACGCCCGGAGAGTGCCTAAGTCAAACAGAACTCTGCCCGTCGGGGCTCCCCCGATCACCTATATATGGATGTTGTCCACGCCCCAGACCCGAGGATGGAATGACGTCCATGTTACCATGACGCCAATTAAAGACATGTTTCGGACATAGCCATACCTACTCCTCCATCCACCAGGCCTAAGAGCATTCCCCAGAGAGGGTACCTCACGAGTACCACATGTGTAACAACAGCCATGGATCCGACATTCCAAACCCACGGGCCCCTTCACGCATACTAACCCCATGCGCCATGAGAGCAAAATACACCACACTTGCTACTGGGACTTTCAACCCACGCGTTTTGTTCTGATTTTAGGGGACTCCTATATTTCCCGACTCCCCATGGTCCCTGATTACTGGATCCAGGTTGATGGCTATCCCGGTGCCTACTTCTCACAAGCAGTTCATCTGCTTACATAGTTTCTAACACCCACCAGTCACCCGGAGCATTTTTTCTTATTCCCTAATTTCTTTCTGATTTCCCGACTCCTTTTGTTTGGTCTCGGGTTTCTGGGCTGCCTGCTGTCGTGGTCCACATTCCTCTACTGGCATGGTTTTCACTCGCATTAGCGCCTTCTCTCTAGTTTATCTTCTGGGTATACTTTGTACTTTTTCCCCCCCGTTTTTTTTCAGCTTCTGTCGTTTGGATGTATTTCATGCAAAATAATAATATGAAAAATAAAAAAAATAAAAAAAATAAAAAATATGAAATATGAAAAATAAAAATAAAAATAAAAAAATAAAAAAAATAAAAAATATTTTAATATTTCAAAAATTATTTTTTGAAAAAATATTATTATTAATTTTTTAATATAATTTCTTAAAAACTTTTTATTTATTAATATTATTATTATTTTTATTATGATTATTATTGTTTTGTTGTCTATGTGTATGTATGTATGTGTACACACATATATATGTATGTTTATTATATATGTGTGTGTATGTCTCTGGGTCTTTATGTGTGTGTGTCTGTTCTCTGAGGTTCATCGCCTCCTTTATATTCTTTTTTTTCTATATTTATTTATTTTCTTTAATTATATTTATTTTCTTTAATTATACCTTCATTTTATAGTTACTACTGACCCTGATGGTCTATATGTGCATTTCTGCATAGTTTTGTCTTTTACAGCCACAGCCTAAGTTAAGAGGCGCATCCATGAACACACAGATGCTTGGAAATGCTGTCCCATCCTCACGCTGTAGTACTCTTTTACACACCTCCCTCGGTCATGGTGCATCAGGAAAATATTCCTAATTAATTTATTCTTTTCTTTTTCCTGGGTGCACCTTGATTTATTTATTCTAGTCTTTATTAGTACCACTTCCTACCCTTCTTTTTCAGTTTTATGGATTTCTCCCACTGTAATAACACACTTATTACATATTCAGCTCCTTTGCCTTTCGCATATATTAAAAAAAAGGGGGCGTGTACTTTCGGCCCCTTTTCTCCCATTCCTCTCTCTTTTCCAGTTTTTTTTATCCTTTTTCCTTTTCTTTTATTGGCTTTTTTTATTTGAACTGGGTCCGAGTGCACCTCATACTACTCCAGCTTACTTCTTCTTTATTTCTGATTAGATTCACTCTAGGTTGAACACATTCATATACATTCTCCTTCTTAGGCTTGCTGCATCTCTCACAGGGGCAGGCACACTTAGCATCCATCTTGTTTTTTGGTTCCGTTTTTTTCCCCTTTTTTTTCTCTTACTTTTTCACTCTTTTCTTCTTCTTTCACCACTTTCTCTATGATTCTAATTGTATACTGACTTTAGCTTTACTTTTTACCACTCTTATTTACTTTTATTCAGCTTTCCTGAGATTCTTTTACTTAATATACATCTATTACTACATTCTCCCTCTCTTACTCTTCCCGCATTTCCTTAATACCATATATGGCGACTACACTCAAGTGGACCCAGCTCCCCCCTTTTTTTTCCCCCTCTTTTTTTTCCCCTCTCTCTCCCTCTCTTTTTCTTTTTTCTTCTTAGTGCATTGCATCCTGGGTAGTACCCTACTCCAGTACCATGAGCCTAATAGGTGACCCCATTATAGACCTTTTAGTTTCATTTATTCTTCTACATGATGTCCATTCCCTGGAGACCTTTCTATTGTAAGTACTCTAGCTTTAAATTAGTTTTAATATTCTATTATTCTATTGAATATATTTTATAATTGTATTAATTTAAATTACTTAGCTTATACAATCCTCTGAAGCCTAGCGGTGTATGAAGCTCAGAGGATTGTTCTCAAAATAGGCTATAGTCTTACGACACTTCCTGGGATTCTGCGATTGACGGAACGCAGGAAGCTGTTTACTCTATTAGCATTAGCAGGGGGTGCCCTCTGGAACCAGGGAGGCGACGCTCCTTCGGAGCTGGCCCTGTTCTGTCCGGGGGGTACGCCTGTTGTTATCTCCAATAATATTTTAGGGATGTTCCTCGGGGCGGGGGGACCGGGGAGGCAGTGATTTATCGCGGCTGGCCCCGGGTCCCTCGCCCCCTGAGGGGATTTAGAAGGCACCGCTTAGTCGGGGCTGGTCTTGTCCCTTTCGGGGGGGCACTCTTAGGTATCTCCAATATAGCTTATGTCAGGAGCTCTCCGGGGGGGCGGGGGAGGCAGTGCTCCATCACTGCTGGCCCTCGCACCCCCGTTCCGGGGGGTGACTGGGGAGGCACCGTTTAATCGGGGCTGGCCCCGATCATCCCCCCGGGGTTGAGCCTGTTACTCCATATCCATTTTTCAGCCGCTCAGACCGTCTTTGGAGGGCTACGTCCCCTTAATCTTAGTTGACCTGACCAGAGCAACCTTACGGTGTCAACAACTGGCTGGGTGGTAAGTATGCGGCCCCCTCGGGTTCCTACTTTTGGAACAGCACGCGAGGTGTCGTGGTCCAGGGCATCAGGACCTTGATCGTTGCCTAGTCTTCTTAGAGGCTTAGCCTCACTCACTCAGCAGTCCATCCTACACCACACACGTTTAATTCAATACCCCCTCTATCCCTCCATAGCCTTTTTAGTCATCCTTTACTCCTCATCCCCTAGTCCGTCGTAGGTGACTAGGCCGAGGATGCACCGGGACCTAGTTTCCATGAGCTTCTTCCACCTTTAGAACCCCTTCATTCCCATCCCCTAGTCCAGTTTAGGTGACTGGGCCCAGGATGCATCGGGACCTAGTTATATCTACTACCCATCTTCCCCTGTTACCCTTCTACCACCCAACCCTGGACGTACCAGGACCAGCAATGCTCATATTGGCTTCTACCACGTACCTATAAGATATCACTTCTTCAGGCTTATTACACGCCCACTTCACAGACAACCCAATTGGCTATACTACACATCCTGGGGACTTGATCAACCCCAGGGGGCCTTCCTCAGGAGAGGGTGTCTAGTGATAATGGCCGAAACGCCCAATGATCCTGAGGTCCACTACTGACGATGTGTTCCAAAATTGACTTCACTCTACTTCCATACCGACCCTGACTTTCGGGGCAGAGTCTACTGGGCTCTTTCTGACAGACAGACTCCTCACCCCACATATCAGCATACATTTGTTCTCCATAGATTGATTCATCACTTTCTTTCTTTCCTTCCTCCCGTCACTCCTTGACGTCTCATTCGGAGTGTCGGACAGGAATTCAGATACCCCTAGTCCGGGAGGTGGGGCTCTTGGTGTAGACACATCATCCCTACTTTTTCTGTTATTTCTGCGACGTGCTCCACTAACCCTCTTTTCTGCTCTTTCCTGTTCTCTGCTTTTATACCCACCACTCATATCACTTCCCTTCCTCCCGTCACTCCTTGACGTCTCATTCGGAGTGTCGGACAGGAATTCAGATACCCCTAGTCCGGGGTGGTGGGGCTCTTGGTGTAGACACATCATCCCTACTTTTTCTGTTATTTCTGCGACGTGCTCCACTAACCCTCTTTTCTGCTTCCTGTTCTCTACTTTTATACCAACCACGCATATCACTTCCCTTCCTCCCGTCACTCCTTGACGTTTCATTTGGAGTGTCGGACAGGAATTCAGATACCCCTACTCCGGGGAGGTGGGGCTCTTGGTGTAGACACATCATCCCTACTTTTTCTGTTATTTCTGCGACGTGCTCCACTCACCCTCTTTTCTGCTCTTTCCTGTTCTCTCCTTTTATACCCACCACTCATATCACTGCCCTTCCTCCCGTCACTCCTTGACGTTTCATTCGGAGTGTCGGACAGGAATTCAGATACCCCTAGTCCGGGGAGGTGGGGCTCTTGGTGTAGACACATCATCCCTACTTTTTCTGTTATTTCTGCGACGTGCTCCACTAACCCTCTTTTCTGCTCTTTCCTGTTCTCTACTTTTATACCCACCACGCATATCACTTCCCTTCCTCCCGTCACTCCCTGACGTTTCATTCGGAGTGTCGGCCAGGAATTCAGATACCCCTAGTCCGGGGAGGTGGGGCTCTTGGTGTAGACACATCATCCCTACTTTTTCTGTTATTTCTGCGACGTGCTCCACTAACCCTATTTCTGCTCTTTCCTGTTCTCTACTTTTATACCCACCACGCATATCACTTCCCTTCCTCCCGTCACTCCCTGACGTTTCAATCGGAGTGTCGGACAGGAATTCAGATACCCCTAGTCCGGGGAGGTGGGGCTCTTGGTGTAGACACATCATCCCTACTTTTTCTGTTATTTCTGCTGCGTACTCCACTAACCCTAAACCTAACCCTCTTCCACCCTGACTCCTAACCCTAACCCTTAATTTCTAACCCTAACCCTCTAACCTCTAGACCTAACCCTAACCCATAACCTCTAACCCTAACCTTAACCTCTAACCTCTAGACCTAACCCTAACCTCTGACCCTAACCCTCTAACCTCTAGACCTAACCCTAACCTCTGACCCTAACCCTCTAACCTCTAGACCTAACCCTAACCTCTGACCCTAACCCTTAACCCTTAACCCTCTGACCCTAACCCTTAACCCTTAACCCTCTGACCCTAACATCAACCCTCTAACCGTAACCTCTACCCTTAACCTCTAACCCCTAACCCTAACTTGGTACTCTGACCTTAGCCTCAACCTTGAACCTTATCCCTTACTCTGACTTTTTAACCCCTAACCTTTACTTTTTATCCTAATTCATATTCTTAACCCTTACTTTAACCCTTACCCTTGCCGACCCTACTATTATCTGACCTTCTTACCCCACCTTTAACCTTTATCCGTCACCTCAGCATCACACTCTCTATTAGAGACTTTTTTACAATTATTCTTATCCCTGTTCTATTCTAGGGTCTTAGTACATACGGCAGGGTGATTCTAAGTGATATGCGCTGGCCCGTGACTTGCCTTAAATCTCTATTCAACCACGAAGTCGTCGGACGACGTGGGGAGATCTATGGGTTCATGTCTTCATCTAGACCTAACCCTAACCTCTGACCCTAACCCTCTAGACCTAACCCTAACCTCTGACCCTAACCCTTAACCCTTAACCCTCTGACCCTAACCTCAACCCTCTAACCGTAACCTCTACCCTTAACCTCTAACCCCTAACCCTAACTTGGTACTCTGACCTTAGCCTCAACCTTGAACCTTATCCCTTACTCTGACTTTTTAACCCCTAACCTTTACTTTTAATCCTAATTTATATTCTTAACCCTTACTTTAACCCTTACCCTTGCCGACCCTACTATTATCTGACCTTCTTACCCCACCTTTAACCTTTATCCGTCATCTCAGCATCACACTCTCTATTAGAGACTTTTTTACAATCATTCTTATCCCTGTTCTATTCTAGGGTCTTAGTACATACGGCAGGGGGATTCTAAGTGATATGCGCTGGCCCGTGCCTTGCCTTGGATCTCTATTCAACCACGAAGTCGTCGGACGACATGGGGAGATCTATGGGTTCATGTCTTCATCCTAACCCTAACCCTAACCCAACCCCAACCCTAACCCTAACCCCTAACCCTAACCCTAACCTAACCCTAACCTCTGACCCTAACCCTCTAACCTCTAGACCTAACCCTAACCTCTGACCCTAACCCTTAACCCTCTGACCCTAACCTCAACCCTCTAACCGTAACCTCTACCCTTAACCTCTAACCCCTAACCCTAACTTGGTACTCTGACCTTAGCCTCAACCTTGAACCTTATCCCTTACTCTGACTTTTTAACCCCTAACCTTTACTTTTAATCCTAATTTATATTCTTAACCCTTACTTTAACCCTTACCCTTGCCGACCCTACTATTATCTGACCTTCTTACCCCACCTTTAACCTTTATCCGTCACCTCAGCATCACACTCTCTATTAGAGACTTTTTTACAATCATTCTTATCCCTGTTCTATTCTAGGGTCTTAGTACATACGGCAGGGGGATTCTAAGTGATATGCGCTGGCCCGTGCCTTGCCTTAGATCTCTATTCAACCACGAAGTCGTCGGACGACGTGGGGAGATCTATGGGTTCATGTCTTCATCCTAACCCTAACCCTAACCTGATTAGTACTTGGATGGGAGAATACCTTGGAATACCAGTTGCTGTAAGCTCTTTAACTTCTATCTCCAATAGGCATTGGATATTGCTACTTTTTCTGTTGAGAAAAATATGAGAAAAAGGACAGATTAAAGAGATGGATCCAAAAAGGTGAGTAAAGGTGAAATAGATTCAATCAATATCGTATTATCTTTTTCATTTTCTCTAAAAGTTAATCAATGACCTGGTTTAGGTTCGTTGACAATTTGCAATTGACATACTGTTCGTATTTGAGTCTTGGCAAGCCGGTTACAACCCAATGTTGCAGATTTCTCTGTGAAGGAAGGTAAAAATTAACTCAACATTTACGCTATTCTCTTGTTTCTTCACAGAACTGCTTCAATTTTCAAATTGGTTTCTTTCGGAAAAATAAAATAATACCTGTATTCTAAATGTACGATAAAATACTGCAATGTTTGACCGATTTGAAAATTTCGTTGACATTTTGCAATTGACATACTGTTGTTCGTATTTGAGTCTTGGCAAGCCGGTTACAACCCAATGTGTCAGATTTCTCTGTGAAGGAATGTAAAAATTAACTCAACATTTACTTTATTCTCTTGTTTCTTCAGAGAACTGCTTCAATTTTCAAATTAGGCTCCTTCGGAAAAATAAAATAATACCTGTATTCTAAATGTACGATAAAATACTGCAATGTTTGACCGATTTTAAAGAACCATGTGTGGGAGGCAATGTTGCTTACGGCCAGACCACTATAATCAAGTCCGATGACGTCTGATCTCGGAAGCTAAGCAGAGTCGGGCCTGATTAGTACTTGGATGGGAGACTGCCTGATAATGCCAGGTGCTGTAAGCTCTTTAACTTCTATCTCCAATAGGCAGTGGACATTGCTACTTTTTCTGTTGAGACAAATATGAGAAAAAGGCCAGATTAAAGAGATGGATCCAAAAAGGTGGGTAAAGGTAAAATAGATTCAATCAGTATCACATTATCTTTTTCATTTTCTTTAAAAGTTAATCAATGACCTGGTTTAGGTTCATTGACAATTTGCAATTGACATACTGTTGTTCTTATTTTAGTCTTGGCAAGCCGGTTACAACCCAATTTGTCAGATTTCTCTGTGAAGGAAGGTAAAAACAAACTCAACATTTACGCTATTCTCTTGTTTCTTCAGAGAACTGCATCTATTTTCAAATTAGGCTCCTTCGGAAAAATGAAATAATACCTGTATTCTAAATGTACGATAAAATACTGCAATGTTTGACCGATTTTAAAGAACCATGTGTGGGAGGATCTGTTGCTTACAGCCACACCACTCTAATCAAGCCCGATCTAGTCTGATCTCGGAAGCTAAGCAGAGTAGGGCCTGATTAGTACTTGGATGGGAGACTGCCTGGGAATACCAGGTGCTGTAAGCTCTTTAAGTTCTATCTCCAATAGGCAGTGGACATTGCTACTTTTTCTGTTGAGAAAAATATGAGAAAAAGGCCAGATTAAAGAGATGGATCCAAAAAGGTGGGTAAAGGTGAAAATAGATTCAATCAGTATCACATTATCTTTTTCATTTTCTTTAAAAGTTAATCAATGACCTGGTTTAGGTTCATTGACAATTTGCAATTGACATACTGTTGTTCGTATTTGAGTCTTGGCAAGCCGGTTACAACCCAATTTGTCAAATTTCTCTGTGAAGGAAGGTAAAAATTAACTCAACATTTACGCTATTCTCTTGTTTCTTCAGAGAACTGCTTCGATTTTCAAATTAGGCTCCTTCGGAAAAATGAAATAATACCTGTATTCTAAATGTACGATAAAATACTGCAATGTTTGACCGATTTTAAAGAACCATGTGTGGGAGGCAATGTTGCTTACGGCCAGACCACTATAATCAAGTCCGATGAAGTCTGATCTCGGAAGTTAAGCAGAGTATGGCCTGGTTAGTACTTGGATGGGAGACTGCCTGGGAATACCAGGTGCTGTAAGCTCTTTAACTTCTATCTCCAATAGGCAGTGGATATTGCTACTTTTTCTGTTGAGAAAAATATGAGAAAAAGGCCAGATTAAAGAGATGGATCCAAAAAGGTGGGTAATGGTAAAATAGATTCAATCAGTATCACATTATCTTTTTCATTTTCTTTAAAAGTTAATCAATGACCTGGTTTAGGTTCATTGACAATTTGCAATTGACATACTGTTGTTCTTATTTGAGTCTTGGCAAGCCGGTTACAACCAAATTTGTCAGATTTCTCTGAAGGAAGGTAAAGATTAACTCAACATTTACGCTATTCTCTTGTTTCTTTACAGAACTGCTTCGATTTTCAAATTGGGCTCCTTCGTAAAAATTAAATAATACCTGTATTCTAAATGTACGATAAAATACTGCAATGTTTGACCGATTTTAAAGAACCATGTGTGGGAGGATCTGTTGGTTTCAGCCAAAACACTCTAATCAAGCCTGATGTCGTCTGATCTCGGAAGCTAAGTGGAGTAGGGCCTGCCTAGTACTTGGATGGGAGACTGCCTGGGAATACCAGGTGCTGTAAGCTCTTTGACTTCTATCTCCAATAGGCAGTGGACATTGCTACTTTTTCTGTTGTGAAACATATGAGAAAAAGGCCAGATTAAAGAGATGGATCCAAAAAGGGTGGGTAAAGGTGAAATAGATTCAATCAATATCGTATTATCTTTTTCATTTTCTCTAAAAGTTCATCAATGACCTGGTTTAGGTTCATTGACAATTTGCAATTGACATACTGTTGTTCTTATTTGAGTCTTGGCAAGCCGGTTACAACCCAATTTGTCAGATTTCTCTGTGAAGGAAGGTAAAAATTAACTCAACATTTACGCTATTCTCTTGTTTCTTCAGAGAACTGCTTCGATTTTCAAATTAGGCTCCTTCGGAAAAATAAAATAATACCTGTATTCTAAATGTACGATGAAATACTGCATTGTTTGACCGATTTTAAAGAACCATGTGTGGGAGGAAATGTTGATTACAGCCACACCACTCTAATCAAGCCCGATGACGTCTGATCTCGGAAGTTAAGCAGAGTAGGGCCTGGTTAGTACATGTATGGGAGACTGCCTGGGAATACCAGGTGCTGTAAGCTCTTTAACTTTTATCTCCAATAGGCAGTGGACATTGCTACTTTTTCTGTTGAGACAAATATGAGAAAAAGGACAGATTAAAGAGATGGATCCAAAAAGGTGGGTATAGGTGAAATAGATTCAATCAATATCGTATTATCTTTTTCATTTTCTTTAAAAGTTAATCAATGACCTGGTTTAGGTTCGTTGACAATTTGCAATTGACATACTGTTGTTCGTATTTGAGTCTTGGCAAGCCGGTTACAACCCAATGTGTCAGATTTCTCTGTGAAGGAAGGTAAAAATTAACTCAACATTTACGCTATTCTCTTGTTTCTTCACAGAACTGCTTCAATTTTCAAATTGGTTTCTTTCGGAAAAATAAAATAATACCTGTATTCTAAATGTACGATAAAATGCTGCAATGTTTGACCGATTTTAAAGAACCATGTGTGGGAGGAAATGTTGCTTACAGCCACACCACTCTAATCAAGCCCGATGATGTCTGATCTCGGAAGCTAAGCGGAGTAGGACCTGATTAGTACTTGGATGGGAGACTGCCTGGGAATACCAGGTGCTGTAAGCTCTTTAACTTCTATCTCCAATAGGCAGTGGACATTGCTACTTTTTCTGTTCAGAAGATTATGAGGAAAAGGCCAGATTACAGAGATGGATCCAAAAAGGTGTTTAAAGGTGAAATAGAATCAATCAGTATCATCTTATCCTTTTCATTTTCTTTAAAAGTTAATCAATGACCTGGTTTAGGTTCATTGACAATTTGCAATTGACATACTATTGTTCGTATTTGAGTCTTGACAAGCCGGTTACAACACAATGTGTCAGATTTCTCTGTGAAGGAAGGTAAAAATTAACTCAACATTTACGCTATTCTCTCTTTTCTTCAGAGAACTGCTTCGATTTTCAAATTGGGCTCCTTCGGAAAAATAAAATAATACCTGTATTCTAAATGTACGATAAGATGCTGCAATGTTTGACCGATTTTAAAGAACCATGTGTGGGAGGAAATGTTGCTTACAGCCACACCACTCTAATCAAGCCCGATGACGTCTGATCTTGGAAGTTAAGCAGAGTAGGGCCTGGTTAGTACTTGGATGGGAGACTACCTGGGAGTACCAGGTGCTGTAAGGTCTTTAACTTCTATCTCCAATAGGCAGTGGACATTGCTACTTTTTCTGTTGAGAAACATATGAGAAAAAGGCCAGATTAAAGAGATGGATCCAAAAAGGTGGGTAATGGTAAAATAGATTCAATCAGTATCACATTATCTTTTTAATTTTCTTTAAAAGTTAATCAATGACCTGGTTTAGGTTCGTTGACAATTTGCAATTGACATACTGTTGTTCGTATTTGAGTCTTGGCAAGCCGGTTACAACCCAATTTGTCAGATTTCTCTGTGAAGGAATGTAAAAATAAACTCAACATTTACGCTATTCTCTTGTTTCTTCAGAGAACTGCATCTATTTTCAAATTAGGCTCCTTCGGAAAAATGAAATAATACCTGTATTCTAAATGTACGATAAAATACTGCAATGTTTGACCGATTTTAAAGAACCATGTGTGGGAGGATCTGTTGCTTACAGCCACACCACTCTAATCAAGCCCGATCTAGTCTGATCTCGGAAGCTAAGCAGAGTAGGGCCTGATTAGTACTTGGATGGGAGACTGCCTGGGAATACCAGGTGCTGTAAGCTCATTAAGTTCTATCTCCAATAGGCAGTGGACATTGCTAGTTTTTCTGTTGAGAAACATATGAGAAAAAGGCCAGATTAAAGAGATGGATCCAAAAAGGTGGGTAAAGGTGAAAAGGAAAAATAGATTCAACCAATATCATATTATCCTTTTCATTTTCTTTAAAAGTTAATCAATGACCTGGTTTAGGTTCATTGACAATTTGCAATTGACATACTGTTGTTAGTATTTGAGTCTTGACAAGCCGGTTAACACCCAATGTGTCAGATTTCTCTGTGAAGGAAGGTAAAAATTAACTCAACATTTACGCTATTCTCTTGTTTCTTCAGAGAACTGCTTCAATTTTCAAATTAGGCTCCTTTGGAAAAATAAAATAATACCTGTATTCTAAATGTACGATAAAATACTGCAATGTTTGACCGATTTTAAAGAACCATGTGTGGGAGGCTCTGTCACTTACGGCCACACCACTCTAATCAAGCCCGATCTCGTCTGATCTCGGAAGCTAAGCAGAGTAGGGCCTGATTAGTACTTGGATGGGACACTGCCTGGGAATACCAGGTGCTGTAAGCTCTTTAACTTCTATCTCCAATAGGCAGTGGACATTGCTACTTTTTCTGTTGAGAAACATATGAGAAAAAGGCCAGATTAAAGAGGTGGATCCAAAAAGGTGGGTAAAGGTGAAATAGATTCAATCAATATCGTATTATCTTTTTCATTTTCTCTAAAAGTTCATCAATTACCTGGTTTAGGTTCATTGACAATTTGCAATTGACATATTGTTGTTCTAATTTGAGTCTTGGCAAGCCGGTTACAACCCAATTTGTCAGATTTCTCTGTGAAGGAAGGTAAAAATTAACTCAACATTTACACTATTCTCTTGTTTCTTCAGAGAACTGCTTCGATTTTCAAATTAGGCTCCTTCGGAAAAATAAAATAATACCTGTAGTCTAAATGTACGATAAAATACTGCAATGTTTGACCGATTTTAAAGAACCATGTGTGGGAGGAAATGTTGCTTACAGCCTCACCACTCTAATCACGCGAGACCAAATCAAAATCACGTGGGATTTGCAGCTGAACTCCAAAGCAGGAAGTGAGACAGAGCACATGGTGGAGGGTTCTTTCCCTCCACTCCTTTTTTTTCTCCTATTTCTTTTGTTTTTCCATGAGAAAAGGACTCAATTTTGTTAGTTTATCATTTGTTTTCCCCCAACAGTGTTTCACTGTGTGGGGGAGTCTTTTTTCTCTCTCTTTTGGGTGAAAGAATGGAGACTATCATGGCTTTTACTGGTGAAATGACACGGAACGGCACAGAGATTAACGAGCAGGAAAACGGACAAAGAACTGCAATGAGAAAATTTGAAAGCAATAAAGAGAGTGGTGAATATAATAAAAAGCTCACAGTTAGTGTGGAGCTGGAAGGACAGAATGCAATAACTGCAATGGAGTTAATGAAGTGTGTGCGTGAGCTGTGTGGTGGACTGGTGGCGTGCCGCTTCGTCGGAGAAGGCCGGTACGAGGTGACGATGAGCCATCCGAAAGGGAAGGAGAGGCTGCTGGAGGGATTCAAGATCGGACAGACGGGGGTCCACGCCAGGGAGCTAAACAACGATGAGCTGGTGGTGTCCTTCCTGAACCTGCCGTTCTACACCGAAGACCGGGAGATCCTGGAGAAGCTACAGTGCTGGGGAGTGTCGGCTGTTTCCCAGATAAAACGTCGTATGTGGCCGGGGACCAAGATAGCGGACGGAACGAGATTCCTAAAGGGAAAATTTAATGACCAGGTCCAGTCCTTGCCTTACTCTGCTCGGTTCAATACAGCTCTGGGTGCGGAGTACTTCAGAGTCATTCATGACAAACAGGTTAAAGTGTGTAGGATGTGTATTCAGCCGGGGCATATTCTGAGGGAATGTCCGGATTTTTCTTGCCATAAATGCGGAGTCCAGGGGCATTACGCTAGGGAATGCACAAAAAACGAACCGAAATGCAGCCTGTGCTTTAATATAATGGCTGAATGCATCTGTAATAAGAGTGAAAATGACAGGGAGAATACGAAGAGTGAAATCTCTGAGTCTGAGGGCGGGGGAGAAGAGGAGTTGGCTGAAGGGAGTGGAGGGACCGAGGAGAGTGAGATTGTGGAAGAGAGGGGAAAAGAACTCTTTACGGACGCCGAGTCAGAGCTCGCTACGAGGGTGATTACGAGCGGAGGGGTTGTCCTTCAAATGGTGCCGGGTAGAAGCCCCGGTGAAAAAGAAAAGGCGGTGTGCGAGCCCACAGAGAAAACGGAGGCGAGGAGCGGTGAGAAGGTGCTCGGAAAGCGGCCAAAACAACCGTCTCCACCCGCCGTTTCAGAGCACCAAAGCCCTGCGACCGAGCCGGACCCCGTGCCCGTGCCGGTGCCGGACACCGTGCCGGTGCCAGACACCTTGCCGGACACCGCGCTCCCTCCACGGCCTGGAAATCGGCTCCGCAAAGCCGCTAATGAGCCTCCCCTGACGGAAGAAGGATCAGACTCAGAGATGGATTTTGTCAATGTTAAGGAAGCAAGGAAAAGGCCAAACGAGAGGCAGAAAAAGAGCAAAGTAAAGAAAAATAAAAGTAGAAACTAACAGATGATTAATATACAACAGCTAATACTTATGTGCACCTTCACAGGCTTCCAGATAAACTCGCTTAATGCGAATGGGCTCCGTAATAAAACAAAAATGGACTCAATTCTGAAACAACTTAAACCAGACATAATATGCTTCCAGGAAACAAGATGGGATGAAAGCTCTGTAAAATATTGTGAAAAGCAGTGGGAGGGAGAAATCTACTCAAACGAAGGGACCTGCACCTCATGCGGTGTAGCTGCACTCTTCAAACAAAACTGTTTTGAGAACATAAAAGAAATACACAGGGACAAAGAAGGCAGGTTACAAATCATTGATTTTAGTTTTGCTAATACATGTTACCGGTTGATAAATGTATATGCACCTAATGGTGAATGTGAAAGGAAATGCTTCTTTCAAAAACTCACAAAGTGGTGTAATGAAAAAACCCTTTTAATAGGGGACTTAAATGTAGCCCTGACGGAAAAAGACCTTTCAAATAACAACGTGTATAGGAACGATACGAGTAGAAGCACCCTAAAAAATATAATAATTGAATCTAATATTATAGATGTGTGGAGAGTTCTCAACAAAAGTGGCACAGGGTTTTCAAGGAGACAGGCGGTGAATGGGAAATTAAAACAATCCAGGATTGATTATTGCCTGGTTGCCTCTCGGGTGATGAAAGAAATAACAACCTGTAGATACTCCTTTAATTCATGGAGCGATCACGCTTTTATGACAGTAGGTGTGGGGGGTGATGGGAACAAGGGGGGTGGGGGAACATGGTGTTTAAATATAAGTCATCTAGAAGATGAGGTGCTCAAAATACAAATAAATAAATATCTAGTAAAGGTGCTACAAAACATTGACTTTGTCGATGATATTTGTAGCTACTGGGGGAAAGTAAAAGAAAAAATCAAAAAGATGTGTATCATTTTCAGCAAAAATAAGAACTGGGAGGATAAACGAGAAGAGACTGTTTTAAATTCCCTTCTAAAAAATGAAATACGGAAATGTGAAGAAAACCCCAATTATAATAGTGAAAGATATGAACTATATAAAAACTAAAAATAAATGAAATTGCAGAAAACTGTGAAGGGTGCAATAATCAGTACAGAGTTAAAATTTATAACCGAGGGAGAAAGGTGTACCGCTTTTTTTCTAGGGCTGGTGCAAGCCAAAACAAAACTTTCCTCTCCAGAAAATTCAAGGGGGAAATAATAGAAAACAGAAGAGACTATGATTTATCATGCTGCGGGATATTACCAACAACTTTTTCTGTGAGCTTTTAAGGTAGGTTCATTGACAATTTGCAATTGACATACTGTTGTTCGTATTTGAGTCTTGACAAGCCGGTTACAACCCAATGTGTCAGATTTCTCTGTGAAGGAAGGTAAAAACGAACTCAACATTTACGCTATTCTCTTGTTTCTTCAGAGAACTGCTTCGATTTTCAAATTAGGCTCCTTCGGAAAAATGAAATAATAACTGTATTCTAAATGTACGATAAAATACTGCAATGTTTGACCGATTTTAAAGAACCATGTGTGGGAGGATCTGTTGCTTACGGCCACACCACTCTAATCAAGCCAGATCTCGTCTGATCTCGGAAGCTAAGCAGAGTAGGGCCTGATTAGTACTTGGATGGGAGACTTCCTGGGAATACCAGGTGCTGTAAGCTTTTTAACTTCTATCTCCAAAAGCCAGTGGAAATTGCTACTTTTTCTGTTGAGAAAAATATAATAAAAAGGCCAGATTAAAGAGATGCATCCAAAAAGGTGGGTAAAGGTGAAAAGGAAAAATAGATTCAACCAATATCATATTATCCTTTTCATTTTCTTTAAAAGTTAATCAATGACCTGGTTTAGGTTCGTTGACAATTTGCAATTGACATACTGTTGTTCGTATTTGAGTCTTGGAAAGCCGGTAACAACCCAATGTGTCAGATTTCTCTGTGAAGAAAGGTAAAAATTAACTCAACATTTACTTTATTCTCTTGTTTCTTCAGAGAACTGCTTTGATTTTCAAATTGGGCACCTTCAGAAAAATAAAATAATACCTGTAGTCTAAATGTACGATAAAATACTGCAATGTTTGACCGATTTTAAAGAACCATGTGTGGGAGGAAATGTTGCTTACAGCCACACCACTCTAATCAAGCCCGATGACGTCTGATTCCTCGAAGCCAAGCGGAGAATCGATTAGTGCCTCTTGATGGGAGACTCCCTGGGAATACCAGGTGCTGTAAGCTCTTTAACTTCTATCTCCAATAGACAGTGGATATTGCTACTTTTTCTGTTGAGACAAATATGAGAAAAAGGCCAGATTAAAGAGATGGATCCAAAAAGGTGATTAAAGGTGAAATAGATTCAATCAGTATCATATTATCCTTTTCATTTTCTTTAAAAGTTAATCAAGGACCTGGTTTAGGTTCATTGACAATTTGCAATTGACATACTGTTGTTCGTATTTGAGTCTTGACAAGCCGGTTACAACACAATGTGTCAGATTTCTCTGTGAAGGAAGGTAAAAATTAACTCAACATTTACGCTATTCTCTTGTTTCTTCAGAGAACTGCTTCGATTTTTAAATTAGGCTCCTTCGGAAAAATAAAATAATACCTGTATTCTAAATGTACGATAAAATGCTGCAATGTTTGACCGATTTTAAAGAACCATGTGTGGGAGGAAATGTTGCTTACAGCCACACCACTCTAATCAAGCCCGATGACGTCTGATCTTGGAAGTTAAGCAGAGTAGGGCCTGGTTAGTACTTGGATGGGAGACTGCCTGGGAATACCAGGTGCTGTAAGCTCTTTAACTTCTATCTCCAATAGAATGTGGACATTGCTACTTTTCCTGTTGAGAAACATATGAGAAAAAGGCCAGATTAAAGAGATGGATCCAAAAATGTGGGTAATGGTAAAATAGATTCCATCTGTATCACATTATCTTTTTCATTTTCTTTAAAAGTTAATCAATGACCTGGTTTAGGTTCATTGACAATTTGCAATTGACATACTGTTGTTCGTATTTGAGTCTTGACAAGCCGGTTACAACCCAATGTGTCAGATTTCTCTGTGAAGGAAGGTAAAAACGAACTCAACATTTACGCTATTCTCTTGTTTCTTCAGAGAACTGCTTCGATTTTCAAATTAGGCTCCTTCGGAAAAATGAAATAATAACTGTATTCTAAATGTACGATAAAATACTGCAATGTTTGACCGATTTTAAAGAACCATGTGTGGGAGGATCTGTTGCTTACGGCCACACCACTCTAATCAAGCCAGATCTCGTCTGATCTCGGAAGCTAAGCAGAGTAGGGCCTGATTAGTACTTGGATGGGAGACTTCCTGGGAATACCAGGTGCTGTAAGCTTTTTAACTTCTATCTCCAAAAGCCAGTGGAAATTGCTACTTTTTCTGTTGAGAAAAATATAATAAAAAGGCCAGATTAAAGAGATGCATCCAAAAAGGTGGGTAAAGGTGAAAAGGAAAAATAGATTCAACCAATATCATATTATCCTTTTCATTTTCTTTAAAAGTTAATCAATGACCTGGTTTAGGTTCGTTGACAATTTGCAATTGACATACTGTTGTTCGTATTTGAGTCTTGGAAAGCCGGTAACAACCCAATGTGTCAGATTTCTCTGTGAAGAAAGGTAAAAATTAACTCAACATTTACTTTATTCTCTTGTTTCTTCAGAGAACTGCTTTGATTTTCAAATTGGGCACCTTCAGAAAAATAAAATAATACCTGTAGTCTAAATGTACGATAAAATACTGCAATGTTTGACCGATTTTAAAGAACCATGTGTGGGAGGAAATGTTGCTTACAGCCACACCACTCTAATCAAGCCCGATGACGTCTGATCTCAGAAGTTAAGCAGAGTAGGCCCTGGTTAGTACTTGGATGGGAGACTGACTGGGAATACCAGGTGCTGTAAGCTCTTTAACTTCTATATCCAAAAGGCAGTGGACATAACAAGTGATCATAACATGTCTGACAGGGAAAGTTGATTCCTTTCAAATTGGAATTCCCTGTCCGGGAATCGGTGCGATTGCCGAATCCTCGTCACTAGATCATCAGGTACACGCTGGCACAGAAAAGAACAATGCGAATAAACCATCACAGTGACCCAAAATTGTGTTGAGAAAAGAACACGATATCCCAAAGTTAAGTAACATCAAAATGGAATTCCCTGACCGGGAATCGAACGCGGGCCGCGGCGGTGAGAGCGCTGAATCCTAGCCACATCAGGGACACGCTGGCACAGAATAATAAGAGAAAACCAGTCGGATGGAAGACATTCGTTGGATGGAAAGAGTGAAGTACTCGGGGTTGACTTAGTTACTTTGCTCTCTTCGTTACATGGCTCTTTGGTTGAAAGGGTTCATAACATGTCTGACAGGGCAAGTTGATTCCCTGCAATATCTGCCTGTCATCTAGCTTTTTCACCCTTTAGTTTTACCACCGCTTAAGGTCTGATTCAACCCACCATTTCCTCATTACCATTACCATTACTATCCAATTGTTTCAAGTGTCCTGCGGTAGTCCTGAGGGTTCAGGGAGCATCCAGTTAGAATGGCCGCTGGCCTACCCTATCTTCATTGGTTCCCAATGGAGTCCACAAAGTATAGCAAAGATTGCCTCAACCAAATTTCTCGGTAAAACGTAGTTCCAGGCAATTTTCTTGCGTTTTTCATGGGCCTGGAAAGTTTTGAAAAGCGTTAAATAGAGGGTAGGGTTAGACAACTTACACCGAGCCTACCCACCTGCTTTCCGCAGAAGGGAATGAGCTCAAATGGTAGAGTGCTTGCTTCGCATGCCAGAGATAGTGGGGTTTACGCCCACATTCTCCAAGTGGCTTTTTGTTTCTTCTGTGTACGTGATTAGTGGAAACAGAACATTTCATTAAAGAACGCAATAGGACTTCTTATACTGGTTGAATGGAAGACAGCAACCGTAGTTTTTTTCCCATAAGACTTATTGAATATTGGGCTCTTGTCCTACTAGCAGCTGGTAGAAAACTCCCTGTCAGGGAATCGAAACATGGTCTTCCTCGTGACAAGCGGAGATACTTTCCACTATACTAACGAGGACTGTGCTAGTGACGTTTTTGGCTAGTTTTTCAGAGTTTACAGGGAATTTGCAGTTACACAGGGGAGCCTTTAAGTTTACTACACATTTACTGTCACTCAATGCCATAGCAACTTTGACTGTATCCAGTTGGAAATCATGTTGTCTGCCATCCCAAATGTTTGCAGTTAAGTGAAAATGTTGCATTAAGCCGGGCACGTGTGTTACTGCTTTAATTGGCCGGGATGTCTAGAATTCAACCACTTTCTCAATTCACATGGAACCATTACTTATCAAAACCGGTCAACCCTTTTGCATTTTCGCTGGAATCTGCGGTGACCTGTCAATGATTTAGGGGAAACCATACAATCACCATAGTAAAATCCTGCTGCATTGGCCGGGAATCGGACCCCGATCTCCCGCGTGGCAGGCAAGAATTCTGCCATTGAACCACCAATGCCTACATAATACCAAGGTGAGAAAGACGAATCCGCGTGGCTGAATGTGGTCAGCGTGCCGTTGATTTTATTCATCTTTCCATACACCACTCAGCCATTTTCCCTGTCAGCAATTTTGCCCCTATTGCTCTTCTATTGTTCCGTTGTGATGGTGCCCTTACCTTGGAAGGGCAAACGAAGAAATTAATTAATCTCAAAAGATCTAACAAAACATAATCCCAAACTTGAACTCGTAATAGATGAAAACCTGATACCAGCCTAAAATCAACAATCTTGTCTCAACCTCGACCACCAGCAGTTTGACTGCTTTACTTGGACGGGATGTCTAGAATACAACCTCTTTCTCAAATCACAAGGAATCATTACTTACCACAAACCGCTCAACCCTTTGGCATTTTCGCTGGTACAGCCTTGTGCCTGTGGTAACCTGTCGATGATAACCCTGCCTTTAAGTTTACTACACATTTACTGTCATTCAATGCCATAGCAGCTTTGACTGAATCCAGTTGGAAATCATGTTGTCTGCCATCCCAAATGTTTGCAGTTAAGTGAAAATGTTGCATTAAGCCGGTCACTTGCGTAAAAGACCATCTTCAGCAGTTTCTGTAGTGTAGTGGTTATCAATTTTGCCTCACACGCGAAGGCCAGAAGTGTATACCCATAGACTTTTTCATGAACAGAAGGGTGTCCAAAATGAGGTGGGTCGACTCCCACCTTCCCCAAACTAAAAGTTCAGCTTCTAGTTCAAGTGATGAGCTACAGAATGTGGGCAGAACACAAAACAACTGCATAACCTCAATAATAATTATACTTTATATTTATAGCATGCAGCGTAGTCGTCATCCCCCCGCTTCAGCATGAGTGAAGCTCCGTGGTGCTGAACCAGAAGAGATGGCAGCTCTCATGGCTCCTGTCCACCGGTCGTGGTCCAGGACTTGGACGATGCATCATGTTTTAATGGGTCCGGTGCGAGTGGCTCGAGGAGAGGAGGATGCAGGCAGCGGTGTTGTAAATAAATACAATGTATAAAGCACATGTTTATTATAGTGTTTAATGTTAGAATACAGTTATATGGTGATTTGTTTGTATATGAAGAGGGGCTTCCCTGACAGTGGAACTGGTCTCCTGAAATAAAGCATCACATGGAGATGACAATAATTATTGACAAATTGATAATAACTGTTGATGATTGACTGAGTGATTCATCTGGATTACCTGACAGCCTGTGGCCTCTACAGCTGCAGGGGAATCCATGGTGACAGCAGCTGCCATGTCTGGCTTTGTCTTGTGCTTCTCCCAGTTCAGAGGAATAGAACGACAGCCAGGCTCCACGTAGTGAAGTCCAAATAGGTACAGCAGCTCACAAGATCCTGTCTCTGAGCAGGACACTTGTCCTGAAGCCTTGGATCTTTAATCCTCATGGCCTCATCAGACGGCCCCTTCCTGAACGAGACCGCCTTCCTTCCTGGGATGAAGTTGATGGTCTTCTTCATTGTCTCCTGTGCAAAACACAATGCATTTTATACACAGAGTCCCTCACGTTAACTTTGATAGCCTACTAGCAGCTGTTAGAAAACTCCCCGTCAGGGAATCGAACCCTGGTCTTCCGCGTGACAAGCGGAGATACTGTCCACTATACTAACGAGGACCGCCCTAGTGAAGTTTTTGGCTAGTTTTTTGTCGTTTACAGGGAATTTGCAGTTATACAGGGGAGCCTTTAAGTTTACTACACGTTTACTGTCATTCAATGCCATAGCAGCTTTGACTGAATCCAGTTGGAAATCATGTTGTCTGCCATCCCAAATGTTTGCAGTTAAGTGAAAATGTTGCATTAAGCCGGTCACTTGCGTAAAAGACCATCTTCAGCAGTTTCTGTAGTGTAGTGGTTATCACATTCGCCTCACAAGCGAAAGGTCCCCAGTTTGAAACTGGGTGGAAACACTGATCTTTGTTCTTAGTTAGGGAGGGAGGGGAGTGTTGGGCTATTTGGGGGAGTGGTGGTGCCTGCATTCGTTTTGGCGTGCTCTGGCATCTGGTCTGTGGACTGGGGAGTGCCGGGGGACTTGGCTTTCCTTTGGGTCTCTGGGCTGCTGTCTAGTTGTGTGGCTGCTGTTTCTGGGGGCCGTTTTGCATCTGTGTTGCATGGGATCGGCCGGCTTCTGGGGCTTGTGGACGATTGCTCCGGCCTGGGATGGTTGGACTGCATTCCGGTTCTCCTCTGCGTTTCCTGGTTTCGCCTCGGGGGCGGCTCTTTTGGTATCGCCCCCCGGGTGTTCTGTTGGGCTGGGGTCCGGGGATTGGGCGGGCTGCTCTGTGTTGTTGGTTTGGGTGGTCTGGAGCTGGGGTGCTGCTGGCTTGCTGGTGTGTTGGGGGTCGTTGTCTTGTTGGGTCACCCGTTTCGGTGGTATTTTCTCTTCGGTGTGGTGCTGCATGATCCTCTTCGGGTGTGTTTTGGTGTGTTCGGGTTGGTCCGTGGGCTGTTTGTAACGTACCGGGGATCATGGATTGGTTCGGATACATCGGGGTGATTGGGGGGGGGTCGTGTGGCCTTGGGCCGGGGGGGGGGGTGCCATTGGGGTGGGTGTTTTGATAAATGACTTCAGAGTCATTTATGACAAACAGGTTAAAGTGTGTAGGATGTGTATTATGTGTAAAATAATACTTGTATTGTAAATGTCTTGGCAAGCCGGTTACAACCCAATGTGTCAGATTTCTCTGACGTTAATCAATGACCTGGTTTAGGTTCGTTGACAATTTGCAATTGACATACTGTTGTTCGTATTTGAGTCTTGGAAAGCCGGTTACAACCCAATGTGTCAGATTTCTCTGTGAAGGAAGGTAAAAATGAACTCAACATTTACGTTATTCTCTTGTTTCTTCAGAGAACTGCTTCGATTTTCAAATTGTGCTCCTTCGGAAAAATAAAATAATACCTGTATTCTAAATGTACGATAAAATACTGCAATGTTTGACCAATTTTAAAGAACCATGTGTGGGAGGCTCTGTTGCTTACGGCCACACCACTCTAATCAAGCCCGATGACGTCTGATCTCGGAAGCTAAGCGGAGTAGGGCCTGATTAGTACTTGGATGGGAAACTACCTTGGAATACCAGTTGCTGTAAGCTCTTTAACTTCTTTCTCCAATAGGCAGTTGACATTGCTACTTCTTCTGTTGAGACAAATATGAGAAAAAGGCCAGATTAAAGAGATGGATCCAAAAAGGTGGGTAATGGTAAAATAGATTCATTCAGTATCATATTATCTTTTTCATTTTCTTTAAAAGTTAATCAATGACCTGGTTTAGGTTCATTGACAATTTGCAATTGACATACTATTGTTCGTATTTGAGTCTTGGCAAGCCAGTGACAACTCAATGTGTCAGATTTCTCTGTGAAGGAAGGTAAAAATAAACTCAACATTTACGCTATTCTCTCTTTTCTTCAGAGAACTGCTTCGATTTTCAAATTGGGCTCCTTCGGAAAAATAAAATAATACCTGTATTCTAAATGTACGATAAAATGGTGCAATGTTTGACCGATTTGACAATTTTGTTGACAATTTGCAATTGACATACTGTTGTTCTTATTTGAGTCTTGGCAAGCCGGTTACAACCAAATGTGTCAGATTTCTCTGTGAAGAAAGGTAAAAATGAACTCAACATTTACGCTATTCTCTTGTTTCTTCAGAGAACTGCTTCGATTTTCAAATTGGGCTCCTTCGGAAAATTAAAATAATACCTGTATTCTAAATGTACGATAAAATGCTGCAATGTTTGACCGATTTTAAAGAACCATGTGTGGGAGTAAATGTTGCTTACAGCCACACCACTCTAATCAAGCCCAATGACGTCTGATCTCGGAAGCTAAGCGGAGTAGGGCCTGATTAGTACTTGGATGGGAGACTGCCTGATAATGCCAGGTGCTGTAAGCTCTTTAACTTCTATCTCCAATAGGCAGTGGACATTGCTACTTTTTCTGTTGAAACAAATATGAGAAAAAGGACAGATTAAAGAGATGGATCCAAAAAGGTGGGTAAAGGTGAAATAGATTCAATCAATATCATATTATCATTTTCATTTTCTCTAAAAGTTAATCAATGACCTGGTTTAGGTTCGTTGACAATTTGCAATTGACATACTGTTGTTCGTATTTGAGTCTTGGCAAGCCGGTTACAACCCAATTTGTCAGATTTCTCTGTGAAGGAATGTAAAAATAAACTCAACATTTACGCTATTCTCTTGTTTCTTCAGAGAACTGCATCTATTTTCAAATTAGGCTCCTTCGGAAAAATGAAATAATACCTGTATTCTAAATGTACGATAAAATACTGCAATGTTTGACTGATTTTAAAGAACCATGTGTGGGAGGATCTGTTGCTTACAGCCACACCACTCTAATCAAGCCCGATCTAGTCTGATCTCGGAAGCTAAGCAGAGTAGGGCCTGATTAGTACTTGGATGGGAGACTGCCTGGGAATACCAGGTGCTGTAAGCTCATTAAGTTCTATCTCCAATAGGCAGTGGACATTGCTAGTTTTTCTGTTGAGAAACATATGAGAAAAAGGCCAGATTAAAGAGATGGATCCAAAAAGGTGGGTAAAGGTGAAATAGATTCAATCAGTATCACATTATCTTTTTCATTTTCTTTAAAAGTTAATCAATGACCTGGTTTAGGTGCGTTGACAATTTGCAATTGACATACTGTTGTTCGTATTTGAGTCTTGGCAAGCCGGTTACAACCCAATGTGTCAGATTTCTCTGTGAAGGAATGTAAAAAATTAACTCAACATTTACTTTATTCTCTTGTTTCTTCAGAGAACTGCTTCAATTTTCAAATTAGGCTCCTTTGGAAAAATAAAATAATACCTGTATTCTAAATGTACGATAAAATACTGCAATGTTTGACCGATTTTAAAGAACCATGTGTGGGAGGCTCTGTCACTTACGGCCACACCACTCTAATCAAGCCCGATCTCGTCTGATCTCGGAAGCTAAGCAGAGTAGGGCCTGATTAGTACTTGGATGGGACACTGCCTGGGAATACCAGGTGCTGTAAGCTCTTTAACTTCTATCTCCAATAGGCAGTGGACATTGCTACTTTTTCTGTTGAGAAACATATGAGAAAAAGGCCAGATTAAAGAGGTGGATCCAAAAAGGTGGGTAAAGGTGAAATAGATTCAATCAATATCGTATTATCTTTTTCATTTTCTCTAAAAGTTCATCAATTACCTGGTTTAGGTTCATTGACAATTTGCAATTGACATATTGTTGTTCTAATTTGAGTCTTGGCAAGCCGGTTACAACCCAATTTGTCAGATTTCTCTGTGAAGGAAGGTAAAAATTAACTCAACATTTACACTATTCTCTTGTTTCTTCAGAGAACTGCTTCGATTTTCAAATTAGGCTCCTTCGGAAAAATAAAATAATACCTGTAGTCTAAATGTACGATAAAATACTGCAATGTTTGACCGATTTTAAAGAACCATGTGTGGGAGGAAATGTTGCTTACAGCCTCACCACTCTAATCACGCGAGACCAAATCAAAATCACGTGGGATTTGCAGCTGAACTCCAAAGCAGGAAGTGAGACAGAGCACATGGTGGAGGGTTCTTTCCCTCCACTCCTTTTTTTTTCTCCTATTTCTTTTGTTTTTCCATGAGAAAAGGACTCAATTTTGTTAGTTTATCATTTGTTTTCCCCCAACAGTGTTTCACTGTGTGGGGGAGTCTTTTTTCCCTCTCTTTTGGGTGAAAGAATGGAGACTATCATGGCTTTTACTGGTGAAATGACACGGAACGGCACAGAGATTAACGAGCAGGAAAACGGACAAAGAACTGCAATGAGAAAATTTGAAAGCAATAAAGAGAGGGGTGAATATAATAAAAAGCTCACAGTTAGTGTGGAGCTGGAAGGACAGAATGCAATAACTGCAATGGAGTTAATGAAGTGTGTGCGTGAGCTGTGTGGTGGACTGGTGGCGTGCCGCTTCGTCGGAGAAGGCCGGTACGAGATGACGATGAGCCATCCGAAAGGGAAGGAGAGGCTGCTGGAGGGATTCAAGATCGGACAGACGAGGGTCCACGCCAGGGAGCTAAACAACGATGAGCTGGTGGTGTCCTCCCTGAACCTGCCGTTCTACACCGAAGACCGGGAGATCCTGGAGAAGCTACAGTGCTGGGGAGTGTCGGCTGTTTCCCAGATAAAACGTCGTATGTGGCCGGGGACCAAGATAGCGGACGGAACGAGATTCCTAAAGGTAAAATTTAATGACCAGGTCCAGTCCTTGCCTTACTCTGCTCGGTTCAATACAGCTCTGGGTGCGGAGTACTTCAGAGTCATTCATGACAAACAGGTTAAAGTGTGTAGGATGTGTATTCAGCCGGGGCATAGTCTGAGGGAATGTCCGGATTTTTCTTGCCATAAATGCGGAGTCCAGGGGCATTACGCTAGGGAATGCACAAAAAACAAACCGAAATGCAGCCTGTGCTTTAATATAATGGATGAATGCATCTGTAATAAGAGTGAAAATGACAGGGAGAATACGAAGAGTGAAATCTCTGAGTCTGGGGGCGAGGGAGAAGAGGAGTTGGCTGAAGGGAGTGGAGGGACCGAGGAGAGTGAGATTGTGGAAGAGAGGGGAAAAGAACTCTTTACGGACGCCGAGTCAGAGCTCGCTACGAGGGTGATTACGAGCGGAGGGGTTGTCCTTCAAATGGTGCCGGGTAGAAGCCCCGGTGAAAAGGAAAAGGCGGTGTGCGAGCCCACAGAGAAAACAGAGGCGAGGAGCGGTGAGAAGGTGCTCGGAAAGCGGCCAAAACAACCGTCTCCACCCGCCATTTCAGAGCACCAAAGCCCCGCGACCGAGCCGGACCCCGTGCCGGTGCCGGACCCCGTGCCGGTGCCGGACCCCGTGCCGGACACCGCGCTCCCTCCACGGCCTGGAAATCGGCTCCGCAAAGCCGCTAATGAGCCTCCCCTGACGGAAGAAGGATCAGACTCAGAGATGGATGTTGTCAACGTTAAGGAAGCAAGGAAAAGGCCAAACGAGAGGCAGAAAAAGAGCAAAGTAAAGAAAAATAAAAGTAGAAACTAACAGATGATTAATATACAACAGCTAATACTTATGTGCACCTTCACAGGCTTCCAGATAAACTCGCTTAATGCGAATGGACTCCGTAATAAAACAAAAATGGACTCAATTCTGAAACAACTTAAACCAGACATAATATGCTTCCAGGAAACAAGATGGGATGAAAGCTCTGTAAAATATTGTGAAAAGCAGTGGGAGGGAGAAATCTACTCAAACGAAGGGACCTGCACCTCATGCGGTGTAGCTGCACTCTTCAAACAAAACTGTTTTGAGAACATAAAAGAAATACACAGGGACAAAGAAGGCAGGTTACAAATCATTGATTTTAGTTTTGCTAATTCATGTTACCGGTTGATAAATGTATATGCACCTAATGGTGAATGTGAAAGGAAATGCTTCTTTCAAAAACTCACAAAGTGGTGTAATGAAAAAACCCTTTTAATAGGGGACTTAAATGTAGCCCTGACGGAAAAAGACCTTTCAAATAACAACGTGTATAGGAACGATACTAGTAGAAGCACCCTAAAAAATATAATAATTGAATCTAATATTATAGATGTGTGGAGAGTTCTCAACAAAAGTGGCACAGGGTTTTCAAGGAGACAGGCGGGGAATGGGAAATTAAAACAATCCAGGATTGATTATTGCCTGGTTGCCTCTCGGGTGATGAAAGAAAAAACAACCTGTAGATACTCCTTTAATTCATGGAGCGATCACGCTTTTATGACAGTAGGTGTGGGGGGTGATGGGAACAAGAGGGGTGGGGGAACATGGTGTTTAAATATAAGTCATCTAGAAGATGAGGTGCTCAAAATACAAATAAATAAATATCTAGTAAAGGTGCTAAAAAACATTGACTTTGTCGATGATATTTGTAGCTACTGGGGGAAAGTAAAAGAAAAAATCAAAAAGATGTGTATCATTTTCAGCAAAAATAAGAACTGGGAGGATAAACGAGAAGAGACTGTTTTAAATTCCCTTCTAAAAAATGAAATACGGAAATGTGAAGAAAACCCCAATTATAATAGTGAAAGATATGAACTATATAAAACTAAAATAAATGAAATTGAAAGAAAACGGTGTAAGGTTGCAATAATCAGAAGCAGAGCAAAATTTATAACCGAGGGAGAAAGGTGTACCGCTTTTTTTCTAGGGCTGGAAAAAGTAAGCCAAAACAAAACTTTCCTCTCCAGGCTAGAAAATTCAAGGGGGGAAATAATAGAAAAAACAGAAGAGATCATGATTACCATACAGGGATATTACCAACAACTTTTTCAGAGCGAAGCAAGTGATAACAGTAAAATAAATGAGGTAGCAAATAAAATAAGTAACAAACTCAAGGAAGATGATCGTAAGTGGTGTGACACGCCGCCCTATCTCGGAGAGGTAGAGCAGGCAATAGACGGACTGAATAAAAACAAAAGCCCAGGTGCAGATGGTCTACCTGCAGAATTCTTTCAAACAGTTAAAGAAACTCTAGCCCCGATCCTGCTCAAAATTTACACTCAGATGGACGCAGAGCAGAAGGCTCCAGTACCGTTCACAGAAGGGATAGTAACCATAATCTTTAAAAACAAAGGAGACAGGACCAACCTCAGAAATTACAGACCAATCAGCTTATTAAATACGGACTACAAAATCTTTGCAAAAACACTGGCGAATAGATTAAAAAGGGTAATAAACTCAATAATAGGAACAACACAGGCTTATAGTATTCCTGGGAGAGACATCTCAGACACCATCAACACCATCAGGGACACAACAAGTACTTTAAACAGTGAGGGAGGGATCATGTTGGGTGTAGATTTAGAAAAAGCCTTTGATAGAGTGGAACATCCCTTCTTGTGGGCGGTACTGGAGCGCTACGGTTTTGGGCCTCTGTACATACAAAGAATCAAAATGTTGTACAGGAATGCAAAAAGCAGGGTTAAATGCAACGGCCTCCTGACAGACAGCTTTGAGATCAAGAGGTCAGTAAGACAGGGCTGCCCACTATCAGCGTTATTATACAGTCTGGTGGCAGAACCCCTGGCCTGCTTAATAAACAGCGATGGGAAAATAAAAGGAATTTCAACCCCAGTTGGAAACACAATTAAAATCATACAATATGCCGATGATGTCAACATATGCGTTAAAACGAGAGCGTGTGTGGATAGAGCGTTAGAACACATAAAAAACTACGGGAGGGCATCGGGAGCAAAAATAAATGAAGGAAAATCTGAAATCATGGTCTTTAAACAATGTGACATCGCGAGCAATGCCTGGGGACTCAAACAAATTGACAATGAAAGGAAAATATTAGGCATTTTTATAGGGAAAGATGAAAAGAGAGCCATGGAAAGAACATGGAAAGAGGTTTTGGGGAAAATAAAAAATCTACTCAACCTTTGGTATGCGAGAGGCCTAAATTTGAAAGGAAAGGTAATCGTAGTTAACGCCCTGATACTGTCCAAAATCAACCACATTTTGGGGTCTTGCGAGTTGCCCTCTTGGGTACTAAATTCGCTCAATGTAGCAATTTCCACATTCTTCTGGAAAGGAAAGGGGAATTCAATTGCTCGCAGGACATTAATAGCTAACAAAAGGGAGGAGGGCTTAGCTTTGATTGATATAAGTGTGAAAAAAGATGCACTGAGGCTAAAACTAATAGGAAGATTTTTCAATTCAGAAGGTCAGCTGCCCTGGAAAGATTTCTTGATGGGCCTCTTGACAAAGTACGGGGAGAGGAGCTTGTACAACCTGTGTGCCTTCTCCCCAAAGGATGTAAAAGTGGGCTCGTCAGGATTCTACAGGGAAGTGCTGGAGGCCTGGGACAAGATTCTGCCCCACCTCAAACCTGACGTAAAAGGAAAAGAACAAGTGCTGCGGTTACCTTTCCTATCAAACCCAAGCTTTGTTGGTCAGGGAAGGCCTCTCATAAGCTGTCACCTCAGTCAGGCAGGTCTCACGTCAGTAGGAAGCGTGTGTGGGATGAATGGTATGTTTGATTTAGAGAGAGTGAGAAAAAGACTAAGGGTGGGGGGGTGTAAATACAATATAACACGTTTAAAAGAGATAGGAAAAATGTTTGATGAATCTATGAGACAAGTATGGATGGAGAAAATGGGGGTCGACATGGGGCAGGACAGAGCCGTGGGTTTTTTTCCTGTGCCTTGAGGGTAAACTCACATGCATAGAACAAATAAAGACAAAAATATTCTACAGCATTTTGATAAAAAAACATATAAGTAAACCAACAGCTGAACAATCGTGGACAAAAATATTCCCTAACTACCAACTTAACAGAATTTGGTCCAATATAGAATTTAAATTCATCCCCCCGGGCATTTTCAACTCAGACTTCAAGATAAGGCACAGGAAGATATTCACAAGCATCGTCCTGCACCAACTACACAAGGAGAAATTCACAAGAATGTGCGCAGTTTGTGGCCAGGAAGAGGAGGACTTTGAACATCTCATACTATTTTGCTCCGCACTCAGAGTTTTTAGAGCGTATATAAAAGAACTGATAACAGTGGGATGTGGGGTAAAGAACATGAGGGGAACATTGTGGGACTGGACCTGGTGTTTTGGTCTACCAAAAAGGATCGAAGGTCAGGATGCCAGCCTCCCCAATACATGCCTGGCATTTGCCAGACAGGCATTCCTGATGAGGAGGAATTTTGCCCTTTTTGAGAACAAAACAAAGGACCTCACAAAACTGTTCGCAAACAGCATAAAAGCACACTGGAGAACACTATATGCTCATAAAAAAGACCTAATGCAGAACTATGTAAGTGAAAAAAAACAAACTGTTCTCAGTGGATAATGACAATAACATGGTCTTTCTTTTTTGAGCCACGTAGGTTGGGTTTGAGGTCACTGACTTTTTGTTGCGTTGCGGAGGGGAGGGGGCCTCTTTTTGTGTCTCAAGAATAGAGATGTGTGTGTATGTGTGAAATCATTGCTGTAGATTTTGTTGTACTTTCTCACTGTAAATATTATAATCATACTTGCAAATAATGATGTGAACCAAAATAACAATGTTTGTATTTTTGATAATAAAAGATAAAAAAAAAATCAAGCCCGATCTCGTCTGATCTCGGAAGCTAAGCAGAGTAGGGCCTGATTAGTACTTGGATGGGAGACTGCCTGGGAATACCAGGTGCTGTAAGCTCTTTAACTTCTATCTCCAATAGGCAGTGGACATTGCTACTTTTTCTGTTGAGAAAATTATGAGAAAAAAGGCCAGATTAAAGAGATGGATCCAAAAAAGGTGGGTAATGGTGAAATAGATTCAATCAGTATCACATTATCTTTTTCATTTTCTTTAAAAGTTAATCAATGACCTGGTTTAGGTTCATTGACATATTGCAATTGACATACTGTTGTTCGTATTTGAGTCTTGACAAGTCGGTTAACACCCAATGTGTCAGACTTCTCTGAAGGAAGGTAAAGATTAACTCAACATTTACGCTATTCTCTTGTTTCTTCAGAGAACTGCTTCGATTTTCAAATTAGGCACCTTAGGAAAATTAAAACAATACCTGTATTCTAAATGTACGATAAAATACTGCAATGTTTGACCAATTTTAAAGAACCATGTGTGGGAGGATCTGTTGCTTACGGCCACACCACTCTAATCAAGCCCGATCTCGTCTGATCTCGGAAGCTAAGCAGAGTAGGGCCTGATTAGTACTTGGATGGGAGACTGCCTGGGAATGCCAGGTGCTGTAAGCTCTTTAACTTCTATCTCCAATAAGCAGTGGACATTGCTACTTTTTTCTGTTGAGAAACAGATGAGAAAAAGGCCAGATTAAAGAGATGGATCCAAAAAGGTGGGTAAAGGTGAAATAGATTCAATCAATATCGTATTATCTTTTTCATTTTCTCTAAAAGTTCATCAATGACCTGGTTTAGTTTCATTGACAATTTGCAATTGACATCCTGTTGTTCTTATTTGAGTCTTGGCAAGCCGGTTACAACCCAATTTGTCAGATTTCTCTGTGAAGGAAGGTAAAAATTAACTCAACATTTACGCTATTCTCTTGTTTCTTCAGAGAACTGCTTCGATTTTTCAAATTAGGCTCCTTCGGAAAAATAAAATAATACCTGTATTCTAAATGTACGATAAAATGCTGCAATGTTTGACCGATTTTAAAGAACCATGTGTGGGAGGAAATGTTGCTTACAGCCACACCACTCTAATCAAGCCCGATGACGTCTGATCTCGGTAGTTAAGCAGAGTAGGGCCTGGTCAGTACTTGGATGGGTAACTGCCTGGGAATACCAGTTGCTGTAAGCTCTTTAACTTCTATCTCCAATAGGCAGTGGACATTGCTACTTTTTCTGTTGAGACAAATATGAGAAAAAGGCCAGATTAAAGAGATGGATCCAAAAACGTGGGTAAAGGTGAAATAGATTCAATCAATATCGTATTATCTTTTTCATTTTCTCTAAAAGTTAATCAATGACCTGGTTTAGGTTCGTTGACAATTTGCAATTGACATACTGTTGTTCGTATTTGAGTCTTGGCAAGCCGGTTACAACCTAATGTGTCAGATTTCTCTGTGAAGGAAGGTAAAAATTAACTCAACATTTACTTTATTCTCTTGTTTCTTCAGAGAACTGCTTCAATTTTCAAATTAGGCTCCTTCGGAAAAATAAAATAATACCTGTATTCTAAATGTACGATAAAATACTGCAATGTTTGACCGATTTTAAAAAACCATGTGTGGGAGGCAATGTTGCTTACTGCCAGACCACTATAATCAAGTCCGATGACGTCTGATCTCGGAAGCTAAGCAGAGTCGGGCCTGATTAGTACTTGGATGGGAGACTACCTGATAATGCCAGGTGCTGTAAGCTCTTTAACTTCTATCTCCAATAGGCAGTGGACATTGCTACTATTTCTGTTGAGACAAATATGAGAAAAAGGCCAGATTAAAGAGATGGATCCAAAATGGTGGGTAAAGGTGAAAAGGAAAAATAGATTCAACCAATGTCATATTATCCTTTTCATTTTCTTTAAAAATTAATCAATGACCTGGTTTAGGTTCATTGACAATTTGCAATTGACATACTGTTGTTCTTATTTGAGTCTTGGCAAGCCGGTTACAACCCAATTTGACAGATTTCTCTGTGAAGGAAGGTAAAAATTAACTCAACATTTACGCTATTCTCTTGTTTCTTCAGAGAACTGCTTCGATTTTTCAAATTAGGCTCCTTCGGAAAAATAAAATAATACCTGTTTTCTAAATGTACGATAAAATACTGCAATGTTTGACCGATTTTAAAGAACCATGTGTGGGAGTAAATGTTGCTTTCAGCCAAAACACTCTAATCAAGCCCGATGTCATCTGATCTCGGAAGCTAAGCAGAGCTGGGCCTGCATAGTACTTGGATGGGAGACTGCCAAGGAATACCAAGTGTTGTAAGCTCTTTAACTTCTATCTCCAATAGGCAGTGGACATTGCTACTTTTTCTGTTGAGACAAATATGAGAAAAAGGCCAGATTAAAGAGATGGATCCAAAAAGGTGGGTTAAGGTGAAATAGATTCAATCAGTATCATATTATCCTTTTCATTTTCTTTAAAAGTTAATCAATGACTTGGTTTAGGTTCATTGACAATTTGCAATTGACATACTGTTGTTCATATTTGAGTCTTGGCAAGCCGGTTAACACCCAATGTGTCAGATTTCTCTGAAGGAAGATAAACATTAACTCAACATTTACGCTATTCTCTTGTTTCTTCAGAGAATTGCTTCGATTTTCAAATTAGGCTCCTTCGGAAAAATAAAACAATACCTGTATTCTAAATGTACGATAAAATGCTGCAATGTTTGACCGATTTTAAAGAACCATGTGTGGGATGATCTGTTGCTTACGGCCACACCACTCTAATCAAGCCCGATCTCGTCTGATCTCGGAAGCTAAGCAGAGTAGGGCCTGATTAGTACTTGGATGGGAGACTGCCTTGGAATACCAGGTGCTGTAAGCTCTTTAACTTCTATCTCCAATAGGCAGTGGACATTGCTACTTTTTCTGTTGAAAAAAATATGAGAAAAAGGCCAGATTAAAGAGATGGATCCAAAAAGGTGGGTAAAGGTGAAATAGATTCAATCAGTATCATATTATCCTTTTCATTTTCTTTAAAAGTTAATCAAGGACCTGGTTTAGGTTC
>JACSYO010000737.1:0-14691 GCA_016806645.1 Ophiodon elongatus
ATCATGTTTGTAGCGTCTCCGTCCTCAGAACCAAGTATCTCTAACAATATATCATATAAACATATAAACATATATATTAATAAGTACCTCTGAGATGTAGTACAGTATAAAGTACTACATGTACCTCTGAGATGTAGTACAGTATAAAGTACAATAAGTACCTCTGAGATGTAGTACAGTATAAAGTACTATAAGTACATCTGATATGTAGTACAGTAAAAAGTACTATAAGTACCTCTGAGATGTAGTACAGTACAAACATAACTATATACATCATGTGGTCTCTATCACTGATGTTGAGATGTTTAATTATAATAATAATAAAATAATAATAATAATAATAATACAGAAAGAAATATAATAATTACAATAGTAATAATAATAAAATAATAATAATAATAATAATACAGAAAGAAATATAATAATTACAATAGTAATAATAATAAAATAAACAAACATTACTGCATGTTTTAATGTGTCGTCAGATCAGAACTGATGCTGCAGCGCCGCCTGCTGGACACAGAACGCACTACAGCTCAGTGTGTGTCAGTGTGTGTGTCAGTGTGTGTGTCAGTGTGTGTGTCAGTGTGTGTCAGTGTGTGTGTGTGTGTGTCAGTGTGTGTGTCAGTGTGTGTCAGTGTGTGTGTCAGTGTGTGTGTCAGTGTGTGTGTCAGTGTGTGTCAGTGTGTGTGTGTGTGTGTCAGTGTGTGTGTCAGTGTGTGTCAGTGTGTGTGTCAGTGTGTGTGTCAGTGTGTGTCAGTGTGTGTGTCAGTGTGTGTGTCAGTGTGTGTCAGTGTGTGTGTCAGTGTGTGTCAGTGTGTGTGTCAGTGTGTGTGTCAGTGTGTGTCAGTGTGTGTGTCAGTGTGTGTCAGTGTGTGTGTCAGTGTGTGTGTCAGTGTGTGTCAGTGTGTGTGTCAGTGTGTGTGTCAGTGTGTGTCAGTGTGTGTGTCAGTGTGTGTGTCAGTGTGTGTGTCAGTGTGTGTCAGTGTGTGTGTCAGTGTGTGTCAGTGTGTGTGTCAGTGTGTGTCAGTGTGTGTGTCAGTGTGTGTGTCAGTGTGTGTCAGTGTGTGTGTCAGTGTGTGTGTCAGTGTGTGTCAGTGTGTGTGTCAGTGTGTGTCAGTGTGTGTGTCAGTGTGTGTGTCAGTGTGTGTCAGTGTGTGTGTCAGTGTGTGTCAGTGTGTGTGTCAGTGTGTGTGTCAGTGTGTGTCAGTGTGTGTGTCAGTGTGTGTCAGTGTGTGTGTCAGTGTGTGTGTCAGTGTGTGTGTGTCCTCAGTGTGCCTCACAGTGTGTAGTGTGTCTCTCAGTGTGCGTCTCACAGTGTGTAGTGTGTGTCTCAGTGTGCGTCTCACAGTGTGTAGTGTGTGTCTCAGTGTGCGTCTCACAGTGTGTAGTGTCTCTCAGTGTGTCTACAGTGTGTAGTGTGTGTCTCACAGTGTGTAGTGTGTGTCTCAGTGTGTCTCACAGTGTGTAGTGTGTGTCTCAGTGTGCGTCTCACAGTGTGTAGTGTGTCTCTAGTGTGTCTCACAGTGTGTAGTGTGTGTCTCTCAGTGTGTGTCTCACAGTGTGTAGTGTGTCTCAGTGTGTGTCTCAGTGTGTGTCTCAGTGTGTCTCACAGTGTGTAGTGTGTGTCTCACAGTGTGTAGTGTGTGTCTCTCAGTGTGTGTCTCACAGTGTGTAGTGTGTGTCTCACAGTGTGTAGTGTGTGTCTCTCAGTGTGTGTCTCACAGTGTGTAGTGTGTGTCTCTCAGTGTGTGTCTCACAGTGTGTAGTGTGTGTCTCAGTGTGTGTCTCAGTGTGTGTCTCAGTGTGTGTCTCACAGTGTGTAGTGTGTGTCTCTCAGTGTGTGTCTCACAGTGTGTAGTGTGTGTCTCTCAGTGTGTGTCTCACAGTGTGTAGTGTGTGTCTCAGTGTGTGTCTCACAGTGTGTAGTGTGTGTCTCTCAGTGTGTTCAGGCTGATCAGGATCATCAGAGTCCAGACGAGCGTCCTGATTTCCTGCCGACAGAAACACATCGTCAGCTGATCACATGACTCAACATGTACAAGTACAACAAGTACTACTCAAGTACTGCACCTGAGTACTCGTGTACACTTACATACATATATATATATATATATTATACCGTATGTATATATATATATATATATATATATTATCTTAGAGTCACTGTTTTATAGCTTGATGTAACTTTGGTTTAACTGAGGTTTAACTGAGGTTTAACTGAGGTTTAACTGAGGTTTAACAGAGGTTTAACTGAGGTTTAACAGAGGTTTAACTGAGGTTTAACTGAGGTTTAACTGAGGTTTAACAGAGGTTTAACAGAGGTTTAACTGAGGTTTAACTGAGGTTTAACTGAGGTTTAACAGAGGTTTAACTGAGGTTTAACTGAGGTTTAACTGAGGTTTAACTGAGGTTTAACAGAGGTTTAACTGAGGTTTAACTGAGGTTTAACTGAGGTTTAACTGAGGTTTAACTGAGGTTTAACTGAGGTTTAACTGAGGTTTAACTGAGGTTTAACTGAGGTTTAACTGAGGTTTAACAGAGGTTTAACTGAGGTTTAACTGAGGTTTAACTGAGGTTTAACGAGGTTTAACTGAGGTTTAACTGAGGTTTAACGAGGTTTAACTGAGGTTTAACAGAGGTTTAACTGAGGTTTAACTGAGGTTTAACTGAGGTTCTTACCGGAGAAACAGGAAGTGATGCAGCGTTACGAACGTCGACCCAGCCCTGCTCAGTGGTTGCTTGGCTAGTTGTCATGGTAACGGCCACGTCCTCTTCCTCCCACTGCCCCTCCTCGTCCTCCTCCTCCTTATCATCGAAGAACATTTCGCTTAACTTGTCCAGGTCCTCGTTACTGCCGTTACCTGAACGCACCACAGAAACCACACCGTGAACTCACCTTCGACCCGGAAGAGAAATCTAAAACAACCCGAGTGGAAGCGCCGGCGTGACTCACTGTAGAGGCTGTACTCGAAGGTGGCGTTGTAGTCGTCGTAGTCGGGAGCCGGCGTTAAGTCATAATACTGAGCCTCGGACTCTAGAAGCACATCACAGGTGTTAATAAGTCATAATACTGAGCCTCGGACTCTAGAAGCACATCACAGGTGTTATACCTCGTATATATATATAGATATATCTATATATAGATATAGATATATCTATATATAGATATATCTATATCTATCTATATAGATATATAGATATATCTATATATAGATATATCTATATATAGATATATCTATATATAGATATATATATCTATATATAGATATATCTATATATAGATATATCTATATATAGATATATCTATATCTATATAGATATATATAGATATATCTATATATATCTATATATCTATATATAGATATATCTATATATATCTATATATCTATATATAGATATATCTATGTATAGATATATCTATATAAATAGATATATCTTTATCTATATATATAGATATAGATATATCTATATCTATATATATGCCTCCTTAACGTCCACACAAACAAACATTCAGCCGACACGTCTCACAGAGTCTCCTTTGATGGAGCCAGGCTAGCAGTTCCCCTCTGCTTCCAGTCTTTGTGCTAAGCTAGGCTAAAAGTGTCTTTGTACTGGACACAGAGCATCATGATCTATTAGAATGTTCCATTAAAGGTGTGTCTCCTGTTGTTGTGGTGTGTCTCCTGTTGTTGTGGTGTGTCTCCTGTTGTTGTGGTGTGTCTCCTGTTGTTGTGGTGTGTCTCCTGTTGTTGTCGTGTGTCTCCTGTTGTTGTGGTGTGTCTCCTGTTGTTGTGGTGTGTCTCCTGTTGTTGTGGTGTCTCTCCTGTTGTTGTGGTGTGTCTCCTGTTGTTGTGGTGTGTCTCCTGTTGTTGTGGTGTCTCTCCTGTTGTTGTGGTGTGTCTCCTGTTGTTGTGGTGTGTCTCCTGTTGTTGTCGTGTCTCTCCTGTTGTTGTGGTGTGTCTCCTGTTGTTGTGGTGTCTCTCCTGTTGTTGTGGTGTGTCTCCTGTTGTTGTGGTGTGTCTCCTGTTGTTGTGGTGTCTCTCCTGTTGTTGTGGTGTGTCTCCTGTTGTTGTGGTGTGTCTCCTGTTGTTGTGGTGTGTCTCCTGTTGTTGTGGTGTGTCTCCTGTTGTTGTGGTGTCTCTCCTGTTGTTGTGGTGTGTCTCCTGTTGTTGTGGTGTGTCTCCTGTTGTTGTGGTGTGTCTCCTGTTGTTGTGGTGTGTCTCCTGTTGTTGTGGTGTGTCTCCTGTTGTTGTGGTGTGTCTCCTGTTGTTGTGGTGTGTCTCCTGTTGTTGTGGTGTGTCTCCTGTTGTTGTGGTGTGTCTCCTGTTGTTGTGGTGTCTCTCCTGTTGTTGTGGTGTGTCTCCTGTTGTTGTGGTGTGTCTCCTGTTGTTGTGGTGTGTCTCCTGTTGTTGTGGTGTGTCTCCTGTTGTTGTGGTGTGTCTCCTGTTGTTGTGGTGTGTCTCCTGTTGTTGTGGTGTGTCTCCTGTTGTTGTGGTGTGTCTCCTGTTGTTGTGGTGTGTCTCCTGTTGTTGTGGTGTGTCTCCTGTTGTTGTGGTGTCTCTCCTGTTGTTGTGGTGTGTCTCCTGTTGTTGTCGTGTGTCTCCTGTTGTTGTCGTGTCTCTCCTGTTGTTGCAGACATGTCAGTATTGTGTCTGTCCTCCACCCTCTGCCTCCAGGCGAAGAGATGTGGGCGTCTGGGTGCGTTCAGAGGAGATTCTCAGCATGTTTTCCCTCCTCATGAACAGTTACTGTTGTTTAAAGGAGTTACTGTTGTTTAAAGGAGTTACTGTTGTTTAAAGGAGTTACTGTTGTTTAAAGGAGTTACTGTTGTTTAAAGGAGTTACTGTGAACCCAGCTGCTCTTTAACAGCAGAGGAACACCAGAGAGGAAACGGTCCTTATGACGACACAATAACTAATGTTTTCATGAATCACCAGACTAAGACTGAGTCCTTCATATCATCATAGGGAGCAGGAGGCGGAGTCTGCCATGTTACACCACCTTGTTGCACCACCACGTTGCACCACCACGTTGCACCACCACGTTGCACCACCACGTTACACCACCACGTTGCACCACCATGTTAAACCACCATGTTGCACCACATGTTAAACCACCATGTTGAACCACCATGTTAAACCACCAGTTGCACCACCATGTTAAACCACCACGTTGCACCACCATGTTGCACCACCATGTTAAACCACCACGTTGCACCACCTGTTAAACCACCATGTTGCACCACCATGTTGCCCACCATGTTAAACCACCATGTTGCACCCCATAACCACCATCACCACCTTAAACTGCACCATGTCATGTTAAACCACCACGTTGCACCACCATGTTAAACCACAATGTTCAACCCTGTTGCACCACCATGTTAAACCACCATGCAAACACCGTTACTGTTGCACCACCATGTTAAACCACCATGTTGACACCATGTTAAACCACCATGTTGCACCACCATGTTTTACCCATTGCACCTGTTGCTGTAAACCTGTTACCATGTTAAACCACCACGTTGCACCACCATGTTGCACCACCATGTTAAACCACCACGTTGCACCACCATGTTGCACCACCATGTTAAACCACCACGTTGCACCACCATGTTAAACCACCATGTTAAACCACCATGTTAAACCACCATGTTAAACCACCATGTTAAACCACCATGTTCTACAGGGGCCCAGAACGGACAAACCAAACCCTGTGGAGAGGTTTAACTTTTGGTGCGCGTGCGTGTGCGTGTGTGCGCGTGTACGCGTGTGCGTGTGCGTGTGTGCGCGTGCGTGTGCGTGTGCGTGTGCGTGTGTGTGTACGCGCGCGTGTGTGCGTGTGCGCGTGCGCGTGCACGTGCACGTGTGTGTGTGTGTGAGTGTGTGCGTGTGCGTGTGAGTGTGTGTGTGTGTGTGTGTGTGTGTGTGTGTGTGTGTGTGCGTGTGCGTGCGTGTGAGTGTGTGTGTGTGTGTGTGTGCGTGTGAGTGTGCGCGTGTGCGTGCGTGCACGTGTACAGTACTGTTCATGTACTTGTATGTAGCAGTAAAACAGCGGCTGTGAGCTCATCTGGTTTTACACTTAAAGCAGCAGGTTATCCTGAAACCACTTCCTGCTGCTTCTTCTTCTCTGCTTCCTCCTGACACACACACACACACACACACACACACATCACACACACAGACACACACAGCACACACACACACACAGAATGAGGTTAGTCTGTGATAATCTCTCATCGTTAATCTGTAAAATCTGTCGGCGCCTCAACTGTGACCTTTGACCTTAGAGCGCTAACGTGTGCTACATGTTAGCATGAAGCTCTTTAACACGGAATTAAAAACACACACACACACACACACAGAGACACACAAAGACACACACACACACACACACACACACACACAAAGACAGAGACATGGAAACACACACACACAGAGACACACACACACACACACACACACAAAGACAGAGACATGGAAACACACACACTGGGCTGATGGGAACTGAGGGGGCGTGCTGTTAATTGTTACCAAACAGGAAGTGTCATCACTAACAGAATATCAATCAGAGTTTCATCCCAATGCAGCAGGAGGAGGAAATGAAAACCAGGTGATGCACACACACACACGCACACACACACACACACGCACGCACACACACACACGCACACACACGCACACGCGCACGCGCACACGCACACGCACACACACGCACACACACACTGCCAGAGATCACATGTCAATCAAACAGAGTGGGCGGGGCTCTCTTGACTGGAGGTCGAAAAAGAAAAACTAAGTAAAGCAAAGTAATGAAGGAGGGAAGGAAAGGAAGGAAAGGAAGTAGAGGAAACCAGGGAAGGAAAAAGAGGAGACGAGAGGAGATGAAATGAAGGATGAAGGAAAGAGGAGAGGAAACAAAAGGAAAGGAAATAAATTAAATTATGAAGGAGAAAAGGAAGTAATGAGGGAAAGAAAAGGAGGAAGAAGGGGAGAAGAGGAAAGGAAAGGAAGTGGCGGTAAAAAGTGAAGGAAAGAGAGAAAGAAAGGGGAAGGAGGAAAGGGAGGAAAGGAAAGAAGGAGAGGAAAAGGAGAGAAGATGAGTAGGAATGAAGGTAGGAAAGAAATAGGAAAGTAAACAAAAGGAAAGTAGAAAAGAAAGAAAAGAATGGATGAAGGGAAGGAAAGAAGGAAATAAAGCAAAGGAAAATAATAGAGAAAAGGAAAAGGGTAGGAGAGAGGAGAGGAGAGGAAAGGAAAGGAAAGGAGAGAGAAGGAGAGGAGAGAGGAGAGGAGAGAGGAGAGGAGAGAGGAGAGGAGAGGAGAGAAGGAGAGGAGAGGAGAGGAGAGGATTAAAGGAGACTAGGGGTCAGAGTGTGGGGGCGTTTGCTGGCAGTCACATGATTCTCAAACAAACTTTACAGAAACCAGCTGTGATTATTTTCTGTTGAGAACTCTTGATTCCTTTCCTTCTTCCTTCCTCCTTGTAGCTCTAAGTTTATTTATTGTATTGTCAACTTTTCCATTTTCACTGTTTGTGTCCAAATGCTGCAGGAAAACATTCTTCTTCTTCTTCTTCTTCTTCTTCTTCTTCTTCTTCTTCTTCTTCTTCTCCTCCTCCTCCTCCTGCTTCTTCTTCTTCTTCTTCTTCTGCTTCTTCTTCTTCTTCTTCTTCTTCTTCTTCTTCTTCTTCTTCTTCTTCTTCTTCTTCTTCTCCTCCTCCTCCTCCTGCTTCTTCTTCTTCTTCTTCTGCTTCTTCTTCTTCTTCTTCTTCAGTCAGATTTTTTTAATTCTTCAAATCTCTTGTGAAAACATAACTTTACTCATGTGAACTGTGTTGGAGCTTTAAATTGGTTTATCAAAGTCTCAGGTTCACAACAGTGGTGGAATATACGGATAAAATAGTAGATACATGTATAATAAATGTCTAAAACCAAATGTTGTAATATGTTTTTTGAGTAGAAGTGATGTCTGTCTCTCCTTCCACCAGCTGTCAGAGGGACTGAGATCAAATGGGACTGAGTCATTACTTCATATGCAGATCAAGCTTCATGGGATGTGTGCAGATGAAACATGAACATTACAACCGTTTGTGTTTTAAACTAAATATTAACTATATCTCTGAAAGTACGTCTCTAACTGTAAACGTTCTCTTTGTACTTCCTCTCTTCTCTCTGAGCTCTCGATGCAGACTGAATGTAAACACAGTGTTTCTGTAGCGTGAGGTGGTGGGTAGGTCCTTAGGGATTTACTGAGTGTCCATTGGTTAGTTTCATACTGAATGTAAACACAGTGTTTCTGTAGCGTGAGGTGGTGGGTAGGTCCTTAGGGATTTACTGAGTGTCCATTGGTTAGTTTCATACTGAATGTAAACACAGTGTTTCTGTAGCGTGAGGTGGTGGGTAGGTCCTTAGGGATTTACTGAGTGTCCATTGGTTAGTTTCATACTGAATGTAAACACAGTGTTTCTGTAGCGTGAGGTGGTGGGTAGGTCCTTAGGGATTTACTGAGTGTCCATTGGTTAGTTTCATACTGAATGTTGATGGACACATGAATCCACAAATGACGGTGAGAGGCGGAGCTCGACACCCACGAATCACACGACACGTCGATGCTCCTGACTCGCTGTGTGAGTCACGTACAATTTCATGAGAACTAGGACACGGAAGTGGAGAATCTACGGATTCAGAAAACATCTCAACCATATTTCTGTGACGTAATAGCACAGAGAAATTAACATAAACATCAAGTAAACACAGCGTAGACGCACCAGCACGTCCGTCAACTCCAGAGAGTTCAGAAGCAGCTTCATAGTCAGTGTATCACCTCCTTTATGTTTACATCTTTATAGATATGTAGTGTTGTTGTTGTGTATCACCTCCTTTATGTTTACATCTTTATAGATATGTAGTGTTGTTGTTGTTGTTGTGTATCACCTCCTTTATTGAGGAGGACATGAAGACATGGGGACTTCAAGACATGAGGACATGGGGACATGAGGACATGGGGACATGGGGACATGAGGACATGGGGACATGAGGACATGAGGACATGAGGACATGAGGACATGGGGACATGAGGACATGGGGACATGAAGACATGGGGACATGAGGACATGGGGACATGAGGACATGGGGACATGGGGACATGAAGACATGGGGACATGGGGACATGAAGACATGGGGACATCAAGACATGAGGACATGGGGACATGGGGACATGAGGACATGGGGACATGAAGACATGGGGACATGGGGACATGAGGACATGAAGACATGAAGACATGGGGACATGGGGACATGAGGACATGAGGACATGAGGACATGAAGACATGAAGACATGAGGACATGAAGACATGAGGACATGAAGACATGAAGACATGGGGACATGGGGACATGAGGACATGGGGACATGGGGACATGAGGACATGAAGACATGGGGACATGAAGACATGGGGACATGAAGACATGAAGACATGAAGACATGGGGACATGAAGACATGAGGACATGAAGACATGGGGACATGAAGACATGAAGACATGAAGACATGGGGACATGAAGACATGAGGACATGAAGACATGGGGACATGAGGACATGAGGACATGAAGACATGAGGACATGAAGACATGGGGACATGAAGACATGGGGACATGAAGACATGAAGACATGGGGACATGAGGACATGAGGACATGAAGACATGAGGACATGAAGACATGAGGACATGAGGACATGAGGACATGAAGACATGAGGACATGGGGACATGAAGACATGGGGACATGGGGACATTAAGACATGAGGACATGAAGACATGAGGACATGGGGACATGGGGACATGAAGACATGGGGACATTAAGACATGAGGACATGAAGACATGGGGACATGAAGACATGGAGACATGGGGACATGAGGACATGAAGACATCTCAACCATATTTCTGTGACGTAATATCGCGGAGCAATTAATTTAAACATCAAGTAAACACAGCGTAGACGCACCGGCGCGTCCGTCGACCCCAGAGAGTTAAACACAGATATCACACACACACACACACACACACACACACACACACACACACACACACACACACACACACACACACACACTGCCTTTATGCTAAGCTAACTAGCTGCTGGAAGTAGCTCTGCTTAGACATTGATATCAATGTTGAACTCCTTTAGTTCTTTTTTAGTGTCTTCTGCCTTTTTAAAGAAAAACAAACAACAACAGGAACAAGAACTCAACATGGCCGACAGTTACAGTGAAACAGTCTAAGTTAAACAGCTGCAACACACACACACACACACACACACACACACACACACACACACACACACACACACACACACACACACACGTGTCTTAACAGGTTTTTGAGCTGATGATCGTCTGTAATTTATCATTTATCTGATTAACTTAACTTTATGTTGACACACACATGCTCTCACAGATCACATGAACAAGATTCACACAAACACACACCCTCACACATGCTCTCTCACACACACACACACACACACACACTCACACACACACACTCACACACACACACACACACACACACACACACACACACTCACCAGCAGTCAGCAGCATCAGGGAAGCTGCACTCAGATAAACAGACAGAAGTCTCCAGCTGGACATGATGAGAGAGAATGAATGAAGGAGAGAGACGGAGAGGAGTGAGACGCAACGAGGCCTGAGAGCTGAATGAACAGAGAGAGAGAGAAAAGGGGAGGAGAGAGGGAGGGGGTAGGGAGCAGGGAGAGGGGGGGAGGAGGGAGGGGGGAGGAGGGGGTAGGGAGGAGAAGGGAGAGAGAAGGGGAGAGGAAGGAGGGAGGGAGGGAGTAGAGACGAGAGGAGGAGGGGAAGGAGGGGAGGAGGGAAGGGAGTAGGAGAGAGGGGGGAGGAGGGAGGGGGGAGGAGGAAGAGGAGGGAGAGGTAGGAAGGTAGGGAGGCGTGAGGGGGGAGGAGGGGAAGAGGGGGGAGGAGGGAGGGGGGAGGAGGGGAAGAGGGAGGGAGAGGGTAGGGAGGCGTGAGGGGGGAGGAGGGAGGGGTGAGGGGGGGAGGAGGGAGGGAGGGGGTAGGGAGGGGTGTGGTGGGGAGGAGTTTTGGTTTTCTTGCCAAGTTTGTTCCCCGTTTGCCAAAACATGAGCAAAGACAAAGAGACAGAAAAAAAGACAAAAACGTACATATATATATATATATATATATATATATATATATATATATATATATACTGACACAACAGTTCATCATCCAACCAGCAGAACTGTACTGAATCATTATGGAATAAGTAGAGAACAAATAGAGAACGCAGAATAAATATAGAATTTATAACAAACATCTGCTGTAGTATGAGGGTCAGGGTATGAAACACGAGCATGAACACAGTCATTATGGAATAAGTAGAACCAGAGGCATGCTACAAACAATGAATTATTACAGATCCAAGACCCGTTTTACCCCCAACTCAGACACAGTATAGTTATAGTTAAGTTATAGTTATAGTTATAGTTATAGTTATAGTTAATGTTAATGTTACAGTTAATGTTATAGTTAATGTTATAGTTATAGTTAATGTTATAGTTATAGTTAATGTTAATGTTATAGTTAATGTTAATGTTATAGTTAATGTTATAGTTAATGTTATAGTTATAGTTAATGTTATAGTTAATGTTATAGTTATAGTTAATTTTATAGTTATAGTTAATGTTATCAATAGTTAAAAACATAGTTAAAACAAACTATAATAATAAAGAAAGAAATAGCTGACAGATTTAACACAGAGTAAAAAACGCCTTCCTGAATAAAAAGGTTTTTAGGCCGGTCTTAAAAGAGTCCAGTGTCTGTGTTGCCCTCATGTGTTCAGGGAGACTGGACCCGGTCCCCATGGTGGAGCTTGGTGTTGGGGACCCGGTCCCCATGGTGGAGCTTGGTGTTGGGGACCCGGTCCCCATGGTGGAACTTGGTGTTGGGGACCCGGTCCCCCATGGTGGAGCTTGGTGTTGGGGACCCGGTCCCCCATGGTGGAGCTTGGTGTTGGGGACCCGGTCCCCCATGGTGGAGCTTGGTGTTGGGGACCCGAAGGAGCGATCTGTTTGTGGACCTGAGGGTGCGGGTGGAGGTTTGGGGAGTGACGAGTTCCTGTAGGTAGGGAGGTGCGTTTGTGGGTGAGTAGTAGGACTTTGTAGTCAGTCCGGAGTGAGACAGGGAGCCGGTGTAGTGAGTGTAGGATGGGGGTTAGAGGTTATGGTTATGGGGTTATGTGTTCATGTTTACGGACTCTCATCAGGATCCTGGATGTTTTGAATGTATTGTAGTTTCTTGATGTTCTTGGCAGTGATCCAGTGAACAGTGAGTTACAGTAGTCCAGTCTTGAGGAGATAAAGGCGTGGACGAGCTTCTCTGCATCTGACAGGGTTAAAGTGGGCGGAGTTTGGAGATGTTTTTAAGATGATAAAAGGAGGTTTTGCATAGGTATTTTATGTGGTCATTAAAGGTCAGGTGAGGGTCAAACCTAACTCCCAGATTGGTGACTGTGGAGGAGAGGGGTATGACCTGACTGTCAAAGGTGAGATGAGTTATGGAGGATGACTGAACCTGGTGTGGAGTGCCAACAAGGAGGGCTTCGGTTTTGTTTCTGTTTAACTGTAGAAAGTTGTTGCTCATCCCTTTATCTCCCAGAGAGGCGCTGAGACATGACATGGCTGCAGAGGCTTGGGGCAGATTTTATGTAGAGCTGTGTGTCGTCAGCATAACAGTGGAAGGGCATCTTATGTCTGCTGTATTATATATTATAGTTAATGTTAATGTTATAGTTAATGTTATAGTTAATGTTATAGTTAATGTTAATGTTATAGTTAATGTTATAGTTAATGTTATAGTTAATGTTAATGTTATAGTTAATATTAAAGTTAATGTTATAGTTAATGTTAATGTTAATGTTATAGTTAATGTTAATGTTAATGTTATAGTTAATGTTAATGTTATAGTTAATGTTAAAGTTAATGTTATAGTTATAGTTATAGTTATAGTTAATGTTATAGTTATAGTTAATGTTATAGTTAATGTTATAGTTATAGTTATAGTTAATGTTATAGTTATAGTTATAGTTATAGTTATAGTTAATGTTAATGTTAATGTTAATGTTATAGTTGTAGTTAATGTTATAGTTAATGTTATCGTTAATGTTATAGTTATAGTTAATGTTAATGTTATAGTTAATGTTATAGTTAATGTTATAGTTATAGTTATAGTTAATGTTATAGTTATAGTTATAGTTATAGTTATAGTTAATGTTAATGTTAATGTTATAGTTGTAGTTAATGTTATAGTTAATGTTATCGTTAATGTTATAGTTATAGTTAATGTTAATGTTATAGTTAATGTTATAGTTAATGTTATAGTTATAGTTAATGTTAATGTTATAGTTATAGTTAATGTTAATGTTATAGTTAATGTTATAGTTATAGTTATAGTTATAGTTAATGTTATAGTTATAGTTATAGTTATAGTTAATGTTATAGTTAATGTTAATGTTATAGTTAATGTTATAGTTATAGTTATAGTTAATGTTATAGTTAATGTTAATATTAATGTTATAGTTAATAGTTAATGTTATAGTTATAGTTATAGTTAATGTTATAGTTATAGTTAATGTTAATGTTATAGTTAATGTTATAGTTAATGTTATAGTTATAGTTAATGTTATAGTTAATGTTATAGTTAATGTTAATGTTATAGTTAATGTTAATGTTATAGTTATAGTTAATGTTATAGTTAATGTTAATGTTATAGTTAATGTTATAGTTATAGTTATAGTTAATGTTATAGTTATAGTTATAGTTAATGTTATAGTTAATGTTAATGTTATAGTTAATGTTATAGTTATAGTTATAGTTAATGTTATAGTTATAGTTATAGTTATAGTTAATGTTATAGTTAATGTTAATGTTATAGTTAATGTTATAGTTATAGTTATAGTTAATGTTATAGTTAATGTTAATGTTAATGTTATAGTTAATGTTAATGTTATAGTTAATGTTATAGTTATAGTTATAGTTAATGTTATAGTTATAGTTAATGTTAATGTTATAGTTAATGTTATAGTTAATGTTATAGTTATAGTTAATGTTAATGTTATAGTTAATGTTAATGTTATAGTTAATGTTATAGTTATAGTTAATGTTATAGTTAATGTTAATGTTATAGTTATAGTTATAGTTAATGTTATAGTTATAGTTAATGTTAATGTTATAGTTAATGTTATAGTTATAGTTAATGTTATAGTTATAGTTATAGTTAATGTTATAGTTATAGTTATAGTTAATGTTATAGTTAATGTTAATGTTATAGTTAATGTTATAGTTATAGTTATAGTTAATGTTAATGTTATAGTTAATGTTATAGTTATAGTTATAGTTAATGTTATAGTTATAGTTATAGTTAATGTTATAGTTAATGTTAATGTTATAGTTAATGTTATAGTTATAGTTATAGTTAATGTTATAGTTATAGTTATAGTTAATGTTATAGTTAATGTTAATGTTATAGTTATAGTTATAGTTAATGTTATAGTTATAGTTAATGTTAATGTTATAGTTAATGTTATAGTTATAGTTAATGTTAATGTTATAGTTAATGTTATAGTTAATGTTATAGTTATAGTTAATGTTAATGTTA
>JACSYO010000738.1:0-25000 GCA_016806645.1 Ophiodon elongatus
GTGTGTGTGTATTTAATATTATATCCGAGTTGTCCTGGTCCCAAAGGTACAAACTTGTCTTGCTTGTTTATTATTATACCTAATACTTGTATGAGTTACTGCTGCTGGCTGCGTGTCACAGTGTGACTGATCACATTGACATTTTACCTTCAAACAAATACAATAGTTTGTAATGTTTTATTGTTGTTCCTCCATGTTTGTTTGTGGGCTTGCAGTTGTGACAAGGAGTTTGTCTTCTTCACTCTTGTTGATTAACTTCCACAGCAACAGTGTGTGTGTGGGGCTGTGTGCCGACTTGTTACTGAGTCTAGAACGACCTCGTCACATGGTGTACAACTACCTCGTCACATGGTGTACAACTACCTCGTTTCTTGGTGTAAAACTACCTCGTTTCTTGGTGTAAAACTACCTCGTTTCTTGGTGTGAAACTACCTCGTTTCTTGGTGTGAAACTACCTCGTTTCTTGGTGTAAAACTACCTCGTTTCTTGGTGTAAAACTACCTCGTTACTTGGTGTGAATCTACCTCGTTACTTGGTGTAAATCTACCTCGTTACTTGGTGTAAATCTACCTCGTTACTTGGTGTAAATCTACCTCGTTACTTGGTGTAAATCTACCTCGTTACTTGGTGTAAATCTACCTCGTTACTTGGTGTAAATCTACCTCAATCTACCTCCCTTACTTGGTGTAAATCTACCTCGTTACTTGGTGTAAATCTACCTCGTTACTTGGTGTAAATCTACCTCGTTACTTGGTGCAAAACTAAACCATTGGGACTAAACTAAACCATTGGGACTAAACCATTGGGACTAAACCATTGGGCACTAAACCATTGGGACTAAACTAAATCATTGGGCACTAAACCGTTGGGACTAAACCATTTGGACTGGACTAAACCATTGGGACTAAACCAAACCATTGGGACTAAACTAAACCATTGGGACTAAACCATTGGGACTAAACTAAATCATTGGGCACTAAACCATTGGGACTAAACTAAACCATTGGGACTAAACTAAATCATTGGGCACTAAACCATTGGGACTAAACTAAACCATTGGGACTAAACTAAATCATTGGGACTAACCCATTGGGACTAAACTAAACCATTGGGCACTAAACCATTGGGACTAAACTATTGGGACTAAACTAAATCATTGGGCACTAAACCATTGGGACTAAACTAAACCATTGGGACTAAATCATTTGGACTGGACTAAACCATTGGGACTAAACCAAACCATTGGGACTAAACTAAACCATTGGGACTAAACCATTGGGACTAAACTAAATCATTGGGCACTAAACCATTGGGACTAAACTAAACCATTGGGACTAAACTAAATCATTGGGCACTAAACCATTGGGACTAAACTAAACCATTGGGACTAAACTAAATCATTGGGACTAACCCATTGGGACTAAACTAAACCATTGGGCACTAAACCATTGGGACTAAACTATTGGGACTAAACTAAATCATTGGGCACTAAACCATTGGGACTAAACTAAACCATTGGGACTAAATCATTTGGACGGGACTAAACCATTGGGACTAGACTAAACCAAACCATTGGGACTAAACTAAATCATTGGGCACTAAACCATTGGGACTAAACTAAATCATTGGGCACTAAACCATTGGGACTAAACTAAATCATTGGGCACTAAACCATTGGGACTAAACTAAATCATTGGCACTAAACCATTGGGACTAAACCATTGGGACTAAACCATAGAACAAGTTAGACGTTATTGTGATGGTTCTGACCTTTTGCATGAGGACATTTTCTCTAAATGGACCTCGTTGAATTTGAATCCCCCTGTTGTATCAAAAGTGTTCTCGTCTGACCGGAGATGGTTTTTGATTTTTAAAACTGGGTTTCAGACCTGCTTTGTTTGCATCGGTGTCATTGAAACATTTCCATACATTTAATTGTTATCTGTGTAATCTCGGGTTGTGCACAGCTTCTTCCATTTGAGTTATGCTTTCAGCGTTGTAAGAGGACAGAAACTGTTTTATTACGATACTGTGTTCATTTACCTTTCTTCTTACTTTATCATTTGTTTAATTTATTGTGGTTCTTTACTTTACTCCTTTTGTTTGCCTACCTTTCTTTACTGAACTCTACTGAGGTTCTTTACTGAACTCTACTGAGGTTCTTTACTGAGGTTCTTTACTGAACTCTGCTGAGGTTCTTTACTGAGGTTCTTTACTGAACTCTCCTAAGGTTCTTTACTGAACTCTACTGAGGTTCTTTACTGAACTCTACTGCGGTTCTTTACTGAGGTTCTTTACTGAACTCTGCTGAGGTTCTTTACTGTACTCTACTGAGGTTCTTTACTGAACTCTACTGCGGTTCTTTACTGAGGTTCTTTACTGTACTCTGCTGAGGTTCTTTACTGAACTCTGCTGAGGTTCTTTACTGAACTCTGCTGAGGTTCTTTACTGAGGTTCTTTACTGAACTCTACTGAGGTTCTTTACTGAACTCTACTGCGGTTCTTTACTGAGGTTCTTTACTGTACTCTGCTGAGGTTCTTTACTGAACTCTGCTGAGGTTCTTTACTGAACTCTACTGAGGTTCTTTACTGAGGTTCTTTACTGAACTCTGCTGAGGTTCTTTACTGAACTCTGCTGAGGTTCTTTACTGAGGTTCTTTACTGAACTCTACTGAGGTTCTTTACTGAACTCTACTGCGGTTCTTTACTGAGGTTCTTTACTGTACTCTGCTGAGGTTCTTTACTGAACTCTGCTGAGGTTCTTTACTGAACTCTACTGAGGTTCTTTACTGAGGTTCTTTACTGAACTCTGCTGAGGTTCTTTACTGAACTCTGCTGAGGTTCTTTACTGAGGTTCTTTACTGTACTCTGCTGAGGTTCTTTACTGAACTCTGCTGAGGTTCTTTACTGAACTCTACTGAGGTTCTTTACTGAACTCTACTGCGGTTCTTTACTGAGGTTCTTTACTGTACTCTGCTGAGGTTCTTTACTGAACTCTGCTGAGGTTCTTTACTGAACTCTACTGAGGTTCTTTACTGAGGTTCTTTACTGAACTCTGCTGAGGTTCTTTACTGAGGTTCTTTACTGAACTCTGCTGAGGTTCTTGACTGAACTCTACTGAGGTTCTTTACTGAACTCTACTGAGGTTCTTTACTGAACTCTATTGAGGTTCTTTACTGTACTCTACTGAGGTTCTTTACTGAGGTTCTTTACTGAACTCTGCTGAGGTTCTTTACTGAACTCTACTGAGGTTCTTTACTGAACTCTATTGAGGTTCTTTACTGTACTCTACTGAGGTTCTTTACTGAGGTTCTTTACTGTACTCCACTGAGGTTCTTTACTGAACTCTACTGAGGTTCTTTACTGAGGTTCTTTACTGTACTCTACTGAGGTTCTTTACTGAACTCTGCTGAGGTTCTTTACTGTACTCTACTGAGGTTCTTTACTGAACTCTACTGAGGTTCTTTACTGAGGTTCTTTACTGTACTCTACTGAGGTTCTTTACTGAACTCTACTGAGGTTCTTTACTGAGGTTCTTTACTGTACTCTACTGAGGTTCTTTACTGAACTCTGCTGAGGTTCTTTACTGTACTCTGCTGAGGTTCTTTACTGTACTCTGCTGAGGTTCTTTACTGTACTCTACTGAGGTTCTTTACTGAGGTTCTTTACTGAGGTTCTTTACTGTACTCTGCTGAGGTTCTTTACTGTACTCTACTGAGGTTCTTTACTGTACTCTACTGAGGTTCTTTACTGAGGTTCTTTACTGTACTCTACTGAGGTTCTTTACTGAACTCTGCTGAGGTTCTTTACTGTACTCTACTGAGGTTCTTTACTGTACTCTACTGAGGTTCTTTACTGAGGTTACTGTATTCTACTGAGGTTCTTTACTGTACTCTACTGAGGTTCTTTACTGAACTTTGCTGAGGTTCTTTAGTGTACTCTACTGAGGTTCTTTACTGTACTCTACTGAGGTTCTTTACTGTATTCTACTGAGGTTCTTTACTGTACTCTACTGAGGTTCTTTACTGAGGTTCTTTACTGTACTCTGCTGAGGTTCTTTACTGTATTCTACTGCATTGTGACATTAGGGCTCTTGTCACTAATGGATAAAGACTTTTGTTCACAATTTGGTAAATATCTGAAATTTTCAATTCAATAATCAAAGTCTTCATTGATCTGTTTTCAGTGGCATCTGTTTAAAGAAGTTGAGTCTATCAGCTCTCTGCTTGGAGACCTTCTTGGCCTGATCTGAGGTCAGAGTTTTACCTTGTGCAGTGAGCTGAATAATCCAGAGATAGAGATCATGTCTGAGAACCAGGCCAACAACAACAACGTCCCTCTGAACAACAACAACATGGGACCCAACAGGATTCGAAACCCCAACATCAACCAGAACCCCCTCATCAATGTCCGTGACCGCCTCTTCCACGCCCTCTTCTTCAAGATGGCCGTCACATACGCCCGACTGTTCCCTCCGTCCTTCAGGAGGGTCTTTGAGTTCTTCGTCCTGCTCAAGGTGTGTAAGTCTCTTATATAGAGTTAGATATATAACACAATGTCTCCTATATAGAGTTAGATATACAACACAATGTCTCCTATATAGAGTTAGATATATAACACAAGGTGTGTAACGTCTCGTATATAGTTAGATATATAACACAAGGTCTCTTATATAGAGTTAGATATATAACACAATGTCTCCTATATAGAGTTAGATATACAACACAATGTCTCCTATATAGAGTTAGATATATAACACAAGGTGTGTAACGTCTCGTATATAGTTAGATATATAACACAAGGTCTCTTATATAGAGTTAGATATATAACACAATGTCTCCTATATAGAGTTAGATATACAACACAATGTCTCCTATATAGAGTTAGATATATAACACAAGGTGTGTAACGTCTCGTATATAGTTAGATATATAACACAAGGTCTCTTATATAGAGTTAGATATATAACACAATGTCTCCTATATAGAGTTAGATATACAACACAATGTCTCCTATATAGAGTTAGATATATAACACAAGGTGTGTAACGTCTCGTATATAGTTAGATATATAACACAAGGTCTCTTATATAGAGTTAGATATATAACACAATGTCTCCTATATAGAGTTAGATATACAACACAATGTCTCCTATATAGAGTTAGATATATAACACAAGGTGTGTAACGTCTCGTATATAGTTAGATATATATAACAAGGTCTCTTATATAGAGTTAGATATACAACACAATGTCTCCTATATAGAGTTAGATATACAACACAAGGTCTCTTATATAGAGTTAGATATATAACACAAGGTCTCTTATATAGAGTTAGATATACAACACAAGGTCTCTTATATAGAGTTAGATATATAACACAAGGTCTCTTATATAGAGTTAGATATACAACACAAGGTCTCTTATATAGAGTTAGATATACAACACAAGGTCTCTTATATAGAGTTAGATATACAACACAAGGTCTCTTATATAGAGTTAGATATACAACACAAGGTCTCTTATATAGAGTTAGATATACAACACAAGGTCTCTTATATAGAGTTAGATATACAACACAAGGTCTCTTATATAGAGTTAGATATACAACACAAGGTCTCTTATGTAGAGTTAGATATACAACACAAGGTCTCTTATATAGAGTTAGATATACAACACAATGTCTCCTATATATAGTTAGATATACAACACAAGGTCTCTTATGTAGAGTTAGATATACAACACAATGTCTCCTATATATAGTTAGATATACAACACAAGGTCTCTTATGTAGAGTTAGATATACAACACAAGGTCTCTTATATAGAGTTAGATATACAACACAAGGTCTCTTATATAGAGTTAGATATACAACACAAGGTCTCTTATGTAGAGTTAGATATACAACACAAGGTCTCTTATATAGAGTTAGATATACAACACAAGGTCTCTTATATAGAGTTAGATATACAACACAAGGTCTCTTATATAGAGTTAGATATACAACACAAGGTCTCTTATATAGAGTTAGATATACAACACAAGCCAGCCAAGTGTAAAGTAAACCTGCAACATGTTAACTACACTCCTAAACCACGTTTCATAATATCTAAAGATGTACAAGTGTCAAGCAGCTCTGATAGTTATAATATATGTTTTTAAAATGTGAAACTGATTGTTGCGTCACCAGTCATGGCCGGTTCTGATCTCTAATAATAATAATAAAGATGTAACACATGGTCACTGAGTTTGGCTGAAAGACCCCAACATTAACATTTGGGCTCTGTTAACAGCAGCATTTCATTTAATTCATGTTGAAAGTCCATCATGAGAAAACCTTTCACCTATATGAAAAAGTCCTTTGGACAACATAAACAAAAACATGCCTGGAAAACAACAACAGAATGTTCCTGTAAAATAAGCAGGTGTGTCTAATCTGCAGGAATGAGGATTAAAATGATTTTGAACAGAGTCTGGAAGGGAAATCCTGAGATTGTGTAAATCCACCAGATTAACATTAGTCAGCCCTGCAGGCTTTCCTCAGCTAGCACTCAGTGATGCAACAGACTGCCGGGTCTTCGTGCAGACTGCCGGGTCTTCGTGCAGACTGCCGGGTCTTCGTGCAGACTGCCGGGTCTTTGTGCAGACTTCTGGGTCTTTGTGCAGACTTCCGGGTCTTCGTGCAGACTGCCGGGTCTTCGTGCAGACTGCCGGGTCTTCGTGCAGACTAATGATGGTGATGATGAAGCAGCTCCTCTCTAACGAGCCTCTTGACTTCCTTTAAAGAAGCCTCAGCTGAGAGTTCTCTGACTTGCGGTACGAGCTGCAGAAGTCCATCAGAGCAGCAAAAAGGGCTCACGCCCCAAAAACTTGAAAGCTACTACCTGAACCACAACACACGCAGGATGTGGCCGGGAATCCAGTCTGTCACAAACTATAGGAGAACCACAACAACCACAGACCCCCGAAATGCCACCCATCCAGACAGCCTTAACACCTTCTATTCCAGGTTCGACAGGCTGAATACAGACACACCCTCCAAAGCCCCCTGTGACCCCACAGACATTGCCTTTCAGGTGACACACACACAGGTCCTGAAGGCTTTGAAGAAAGTCAACCCCCAGAAGGCTGTGGGACCCGATGGAGTCCCTCCCAAAGTTCTGAAGGCCTGTGGGGAACAACTAGCTGGTGTGTATACTGACATCTTCAACCTGTCACTATCCCAGGCTGTAGTCCCCCGTATTTTGAAATCCTCCATCATCATACCAGTCCCCGACAGACCAGACACACCCACCCTAAATGACTTCAGGCCAGTGGCACTCACCAGTCGCCATGAAGTGCCTAGAAAAACTAGTTCTCACACACATCAACCACACGGTCCCAGACACTGTCGACCCCCTCCAGTTTGCCTACCGCTCCAACCGATCAGTGGACGACGCGGTAGCAATAGCTCTACACCACCCTCTGCACCACCTGGAGAGCTGAAGAACATAGTCCAGGATGCTTTTCCCGGACTACAGTTCTGCCTTCAATACCATCCGCCCGGGCAAACTGATCGAGAAGCTGACAGACCTTGGCGTCCCAACTCCCACCTGCAACTGGATTCTGGACTTCCTGACAGAAAGACCACAGGTGGTGAGAATGGGAAGACAGGTGTCTGCTGAGCTCACAGTCAGCACAGGATCCCCACAGGGCTGCTGCCTTAGCCCAAACCTCTTCACCCTGTACACCCATGACTGTGTCTCCACCCAGGACAACACCATCCTCATCAAATACGGGGATGACACCACCATCCTGGGGCTCATCAAGGGGGGGACGAGTCAGGGTACAGGACACTGGTAAACAACATTCTTGTCTACGGAGAGGAGAACGACCTCATCCTCAACACAGACAAGACCAAAGAAATAATACTGGACTTCAGGAAGAATCCTCCCCCTCTACAGCCTCTTATCATCAGAGGGACTGAGGTGGAGAGGACCTCTACAGACTCTTATCATCAGAGGGACTGAGGTGGAGAGGACCTCTACAGACTCTTATCATCAGAGGGACTGAGGTGGAGAGGACCTCTACAGACTCTTATCATCAGAGGGACTGAGGTGGAGAGGACCTCTACAGACTCTTATCATCAGAAGGACTGAGGTGGAGAGGACTCTACAGACTCTTATCATCAGAGGACTGAGGTGGAGAGGACTCCTCTACAGACTCTTATCATCAGAGGACTGAGGTGGAGAGGACCTCTACAGACTTTTATCATCAGAGGGACTGAGGTGGAGAGGACCTCTACAGACTCTTATCATCAGAGGGACTGAGGTGGAGAGGACCTCTACAGACTCTTATCAGTCAGAGGACTGGGAGGTGGAGAGGACCTCTACAGACTCTTATCATCAGAGGACTGAGGTGGAGGAGGACTCCTACAGCCTCTTATCATCAGAGGGACTGAGGTGGAGAGGACCTCTACAGACTCTTATCATCAGAGGGACTGAGGTGGAGAGGACCTCTACAGACTCTTATCATCAGAGGGACTGAGGTGGAGAGGACCTCTACAGACTCTTATCATCAGAGGGACTGAGGTGGAGAGGGCCGACAGCTACAGATTCCTGGGACTGCAGGTTACATCTGACCTGAGCTGGACTCTTAACCACAGCCACAGTGAAAAAAGCCCAAAGGCTTTATTTCATCAGGCTGCTCAGGAAAGCTAGTCTGAACCATCGCCCTCTCACCCAATTCTACAGAGGACTGATGGAGAGCCTCCTCACCCAGGCCTACAGAGGACTGATGGAGAGCCTCCTCACCCAGGCCTACAGAGGACTGATGGAGAGCCTCCTCACCCAGGCCTACAGAGGACTGATGGAGAACCTCCTCACCCAGGCCTACAGAGGACTGATGGAGAGCCTCCTCACCCAGGCCTACAGAGGACTGATGGAGAGCCTCCTCACCCAGGCATCACTCTGTCTGGTATATTCTTTATATATATATATGCATAGAGAGAGAGAGAGAATGGTAACACCACACAGGCATCACTGTCTGGTATATTATATTATATATATATATATATATATATATATATATATATATACAGATACTGTATGGTAACACCACACAGACATCACTGTCTGGTATATTATATATATATAGATACTGTATGGTAACACCACACAGGCAGAGAGGAAGGCTCTGCAAAGAGTCATAAAGACTGCAGAGAGGATCATAGGGACAAAACTTCCTTCCATGGACTCTAGATATGTGCAGCGCTGTCAGAAAAGAGCAGAGGGAATCATCAGAGACTCACTCCACCAGCTCACTCTCTGTCAGACACAAACCCTCACGTACAACCTGAGACACAGCAGAGCATCATCACTCATAGAACACCTGGTTTCAACAGCTTCTTCCCTGTCAGTCAGACTGATGGCAAAACAAAACTATTGAAATATGTGTAACAATAACCCAACATTACCTCACTTCACTTATCATGTGCAATATGTGATATATTATTATCTGTGAAATAGGATCATGTGTCATATACCTTCTGATAAAGGTGCAATATTCTAACTGTGCAATATCCCCACATAACTTTCTTCCACCTCTCAAAATGTGCAATAGTCCCATATAACTCTCCCCTTTCCCCTCTTTTCACAATCCAGGAACAGCACTCAGGACGAGCCTGTTTATTACTGTTATTTAACATTTGCCCTCTCCTTTGTTGAGATCTTGTATTTTTAAAACTGTCTCTATAAGTGTACATATTACCACCTCTCTTGTACGTATTACCACCTTTATGTATAGTGTTTTTATTCTTTTTCTTATTATAGTGTGTTTTTATTTCCTAAACTGTTGACTCAGAGAGCCCTGCACAAGAATTCCAATGTGTCTGGACTGTTGGTCTATGCACAAATGGCAAATAAAAACCTTGAACCTTGTGTGTAAAAGTGTTTTTAGAGTCTTCATCATATGAATCAACAGCAGTTATGATGAAAATGTTTTGGATTTGTAATTTTCGATTTGTGAAGTTAAAGGAGCTCTTCAGGAATATCAGGAAGCCTAACATCATGTTTACTCTTCTGTGCTCCTATTCAGGCGCTCTTCGTCCTCTTCATCCTCGCCTACATCCACATCGCCTTCTCTCGCTCGCCCATCAACTGTCTGGAGGTGGTGAGGGAGCGCTGGCCCCGTGATGGCATCCTGCGGGTGGAGATTCAGAGGAACTCCAGCCGAGCCCCCGTCTTCCTGCAGTACTACGACTCCACGGGCCTCCAGGAGGAGCTGGAGGCTGAGGAAGGGGGGGGGAAACCGAGAGGAGTGGTGGGCCTCAGCCTGGCAGCGCTGCAGGAGGAAGATGAAGACGAGGATGAGATGACCCTGGAGATGTTTGACAACAGCTCCGTGCAGGTGAGCAGAGTCATCAGAGGTTCATTTTTCTCTATAGCCACTAGGTTCAGTTCCCTCTATAGCCACTAGGTTCAGTTCCCTCTATAGCCACTAGGTTCAGTTCCCTCTATAGCCACTAGGTTCAGTTCCCTCTATAGCCACTAGGTTCAGTTCCCTCTATAGCCACTAGGTTCAGTTCCCTCTATAGCCACTAGGTTCAGTTCCCTCTATAGCCACTAGGTTCAGTTCCCTCTATAGCCACTAGGTTCAGTTCCCTCTATAGCCACTAGGTTCAGTTCCCTCTATAGCCACTAGGTTCAGTTTCCTCTATAGCCACTAGGTTCAGTTTCCTCTATAGCCACTAGGTTCAGTTCCCTCTATAGCCACTAGGTTCAGTTCCCTCTATAGCCACTAGGAGTCAGGTTCAGTTCCCTCTATAGCCACTAGGTTCAGTTCCCTCTATAGTCACTAGGAGTCAGAGGTTCAGTTCCCTCCACAGCCACTAGGAGTCAGGTTCAGTTCCCTCTATAGCCACTAGGAGTCAGGTTCAGTTCCCTCTACAGCCACTAGGAGTCAGAGGTTCAGTTCCCTCTACAGCCACTAGGAGTCAGAGGTTCAGTTCCCTCTATAGCCACTAGGAGTCAGAGGTTCAGTTCTCTCTACAGCCACTAGGAGTCAGAGGTTCAGTTCCCTCCACAGCCACTAGGAGTCAGGTTCAGTTCCCTCTATAGCCACTAGGAGTCAGGTTCAGTTCCCTCTACAGCCACTAGGAGTCAGAGGTTCAGTTCCCTCTATAGCCACTAGGAGTCAGAGGTTCAGTTCCCTCTATAGCCACTAGGAGTCAGAGGTTCAGTTCCCTCTATAGCCACTAGGAGTCAGAGGTTCAGTTCCCTCTACAGCCACTAGGAGTCAGAGGTTCAGTTCCCTCTACAGCCACTAGGAGTCAGGTTCAGTTCCCTCTATAGCCACTAGGAGTGAGAGATTCAGTTCCCTCTATAGCCACTAGGAGTCAGAGGTTCAGTTCCCTCCACAGCCACTAGGAGTCAGAGGTTCAGTTCCCTCCACACCCACTAGGAGTCAGAGGTTCTGTTATAAAAATGTTTTTTGCCCCAGAATTGGATTTATTTAAGTTTCTCTCCAAAAACTACATTTTACAAGATTATATTTAAACACACCATGATAACGTTATTACGTGAACTTTACCTTCACCCAATACAAATTTTTACTGAACAGAGCATGAATCATAATTCAATTCAGTTTAATAGAACTTTATTTGGTCACCGGGGCCTGTCGTGGCGGCAACCCAAGAACCCGGTGGTGGACACCGGGGGTGAGGGAAGCCGTCAAGCTGAAGGAGGAGGCCTTTCGGGCCTGGTTGGCTCAGGGGTCTCCTGAAGCAGCTGCGGGGTCACGGATGCTAAAACTCGGGCATTGGAGGAGTTCTGGAGGCCATGGAGAAGGACTTTCAGTTGTCCTCAAGGAGGTTCTGACAAACCATCCGACGCCTCAGGAAGGGAAAGCAGGGCCGACCCCAGGCTATTCTCAGCGGGGGGGTGGGAGGGCTGCTGCTGACCTGGACGGGGGACATCGTCGGGTGAGTTCACGAGTGAGGGTAAGATGGAGCGGGAGATCGACCGGCGGATCGGTGCGGCTGCAGCAGTAAAACAGGCGCTGCACCGGACCGTCTTGGTGAAGAGGGAGCTGAGCCGGAAGGCAAAACTCTCAATTTACTGGGCGGTCTACGTTCCGACCCTCACCTATGGTCACGAACTCTGGGTCGTGACCGAAAGAACGAGGTCTCGGATACAAGCGGCCGAAATGAGTTTCCTCTGTAGGGTGGCCGGGCTCAGCCTTAGAGATAGTAAGGATCAGGAGGGAACTTGGAGTTGAGGCGCTACTCCTTCGTATCGAAAGGAGTCAGCTGAGGTGGTTCGGGCATCTGATCAGGATGCCTCCTGGTTTCCTCCCGTTAGAGGTTTTCCAGGCACGCCCAACTGGTAGGAGGCCCCGGGGAAGACCCAGGACACGCTGGAGGGATTATATCTCCAGCTGGCCTGGGAACGCCTCGGGATCCCAGAACGAGCTGGAAAATGTTGAATCAGGCAACTAGAAAGCATCAATACTCATCTAATCACATTTTTACTGAATATCGTTTGATAACGATCAGCAATAACACTTTGTCACACTACGACGGTCAGACACTGTAATTAATCTGCAGTTCACATGCGTGCAAACCGTGAGGGATCCGTTCAGAACATGGATCAACTATGGTGTCAGATTACGGCCCTGTAGTTCTCAGATTACGGCCCTGTAGTTCTCAGATTACGGCCCTGTAGTTCTCAGATTACGGCCCTGTAGTTCTCAGATTACGGCCCTGTAGTTCTCAGATTACGGCCCTGTAGTTCTCAGATTACGGCCCTGTAGTTCTCAGATTACGGCCCTGTAGTTCTCAGATTACGGCCCTGTAGTTCTCAGATTACGGCCCTGTAGTTCTCAGATTAGTTCTACTCTGTTTTCTGCTGCAGTTTGATCTGGACATTGAGCCTCGTCTGAAGCCGTCTCTGATTGGAGGAGGTGTTGGAAGAGGAGGAGGAGGAGGAGCAGGAGGAGCAGGAGGAGTGAACGACAGCCAGGACGTCTCCTTCAGCCAGACCACTAAAGGTATGCAGCCGCTGAAGGACTCAGTGTCTGAGCTGGAGATGATGACCAGAGCAGGTAAACCCTCCTCCTTTTGCTCTCTCCTCCTCTTTCCTCCTCCCACTTCCTCCTCCCTTCTCTCTCCTTTCACCTCTCCTCCTACGTCCTCTACACCTCCTCCTTTCCTCCTCCACCTCCCTCATTTCTTCTTCCTCTACCTGTAGACAGCCGAGCTTCTCCTTAACCCCAGCAGGTGGTAGCAGTCTTAGTGACTGTAAACCAGAAGAAGAGCGAGTTGTCTGAAGAGTGGTGGTGTTCTTGTTTCCTCAGTGTGGCCTCAGGAGGAGTACATCGTGGAGTATTCTCTGGAGTACGGCTTCCTGCGTTTGTCTCAGAGCACCAGACACAGACTCAACATCCCCGTCATGGTCGTCACTTTGGGTGAGACACTGAAGGCCTTCAGGCCTTCATTTCCCAGTTTATACATCCTTGATTCCTTTCCTCACCTCCTCTCCCCGCATCTTAGTCCAAGCCACAGGAGATAAGAGCCGGAGAGAGGAGTCAAGGCAACAGGCATTTAACCAATGATGCATCATTGCCTCTGAGTCGTCATTTTAAAGCCTCCTCGCTTCTAGAGATGCATTTTAGAATTGAGACGTCCTTCAAGGTGGAGCGCTGAGATCAAGAAGGGAGGAAACGAGGAGGCACAAAATAGAGAAATGAGAAGAGCCCACTGCACACCTGTCTGCTCAGTCACTGGACTCTCACACCTTTGATGAAACTTGTACACCTGTTTAGATCCCATGAAGGACGAGTGTTTCGGTGACGGCTTCAGTCGTTTCCTGCTGGACGAGTTTTTGGGCTACGATGACATCCTGATGTCCAGTGTGAAGGCGCTCGCAGAGAACGAGGAGAACAAAGGTAGAGAGACACCAGGAAAAAGGGAGAGCGAGGCCAAAGTTTATAAAAAAATTGAATAAAATGGTAAAAAGTGAATACCTGTTTGTTCCAAAATATTTTGATGTTGCACCAATTGTGTTTCTCAAACCCCAGACTTTTGTTCATCTCATTACCAAACCCAAGTTCCATTTCTATTTCTCATCTTTAGAAATGACTTTACTTTTATGTCTGATTCTGCATTAGCCATTCTGTTTACCTATGATACCTATAATACCTATAATGTCAGATCACAAGCAAACTTTGGCTGTTTTTATCAGAGAAGCTGATATTCTATCATATACTGCAAAATGGTTCCAAATGAACAAACTTTCAAGGCAAACCTGAACCAGCCCTAACTATAGACCTAAATACTATGAGCTCTCTAGTGGGGTAATATGGTACTATGAGCTCTCTAGTGGGGTAATATGGTACTATGAGCTCTCTAGTGGGGTAATATGGTACTATGAGCTCTCTAGTGGGGTAATATGGTACTATGAGCTCTCTAGTGGGGTAATATGGTACTATGAGCTCTCTAGTGTGGTAATATGGTACTATGAGCTCTCTAGTGGGGTAAAATTGTACTATGAGCTCTCTAGTGGGGTAATATGGTACTATGAGCTCTCTAGTGGTGTAATATGGTACTGTGAGCTCTCTAGTGGGGTAAAATGGTACTATGAGCTCTCTAGTGGGGTAAAATGGTACTATGAGCTCTCTAGTGTGGTAATATGGTACTATGAGCTCTCTAGTGGTGTAATATGGTACTATGAGCTCTCTAGTGTGGTAAAATGGTACTATGAGCTCTCTAGTGGTGTAATATGGTACTATGAGCTCTCTAGTGGGGTAATATGGTACTATGAGCTCTCTAGTGGGGTAATATGGTACTATGAGCTCTCTAGTGGGGTAAAATGGTACTATAAGCTTCTAGTGGGGTAATATGGTACTATAGGCTCTCTAGTGGGGTAATATGGTACTATGAGCTCTCTAGTGGGGTAATATGGTACTATAAGCTCTCTAGTGGGGTAATATGGTACTATGAGCTCTCTAGTGGGGTAATATGGTACTATGAGCTCTCTAGTGGGGTAATATGGTACTATGAGCTCTCTAGTGGGGTAATATGGTACTGTGAGCTCTCTAGTGGGGTAATATGGTACTGTGAGCTCTCTAGTGGGGTAATATGGTACCGTGAGCTCTCTAGTGGTGTAATATGGTACTGTGAGCTCTCTAGTTGGGTAATATGGTACTATGAGTTCTCTAGTGGGGTAATATGGTACTATGAGCTCTCTAGTGGTGTAATATGGTACTGTGAGCTCTCTAGTGGGGTAATATGGTACTATGAGCTCTCTAGTGGGGTAATATGGTACTATGAGTTCTCTAGTGGGGTAATATGGTATTACAGAACCTGAGTTCTTCTAATCCCTCATTTAGATAAGAGACCAGCCAATCTCTAATCCCCGACTCCAATTACAGAATAAGTAATAAGTAACCTTGTGTGTGTAGATTAGTGAGTTAGAAACTGAGTCATCAGCAGGTTGTTGATGTCACAGTGTGGTTCTCTGCAGGGTTCCTGAGAAATGTGGTGTCTGGAGAACATTACCGCTTTGTGAGCATGTGGATGGCCAGAACATCCTACCTGGCCGCCTTCGTCATCATGGTCATATTCGTAAGTGATAAATTATAATTATAATGGTTCACCGCAGCTGAAGCAGTTGTCCTTTGTCTGCAATGAAAACTGGTGAAATTCATCTTTCAAATACATAAGTCAAAAGGTTAGACTTTCATATTAAGATCAAACATGTCCTTGCGAGGTGGTGTTTGAGAATAAAGAGGAAGATTTAAAAGAAAGCAAAACTAGATGAAGTATCTAACTCTTTTGAAGTGTTTTGATCAGTGTTCATGTTTTGTCTCTTTCAGACTCTGTCGGTGTCCATGCTGCTCAGATATTCTCACCACCAGATCTTCGTCTTCATCGGTCAGTTTACTCTGATCTCTCGCATCCACACAATATTCGGTCCAGACCAGTTGATTGTTCAGTCCAGTTCCCACGACTTTATTGTAGTCCATTCCAGTCTGGTCCAGAGTCAGACCTGTCCAGTTTAGTCCAATGTAGTCCAGTGCATTATAATCCAGTCCATTACAGGGCAATCTAGTCTAGTCCAGTTCAATGTAGTTAAATTCAGTCTGGTCCAGTTTGAGAACTTGGATAACTGACTCGACTGATGATTTTCAATTTAAATATATATTAAGAGGGTCTGAAATATATGATCCGGTACATGAACAGAGTACTTGCGTTAGTACAGAATTTAATTTTAAACCATCAGCTGTGTGTTGATCTGGTCTCGGTCTGTCCCCCTCAGTGGATCTTCTTCAGATGTTGGAGATGAACATGACTATCGCCTTCCCAGCAGCCCCTCTGCTCACCGTCATCCTGGCTCTCGTTGGTAAGTCTGCTTCCTGGAAAGTCGAGACAGTCAAGTCCCTAGTCAAGACCAGGACCAGGCTAAAAATCTAGTCTTAATATTTAGCCAAACCTGATCAGAATAGTTAGGCTGCAGGGTTTTACGTAGTTCTAGTCGGTCAAGTCTTTCAAATCCCCAGTCTAGACAGTCGAGACCTGAGTGGAAGCAGTCCTGGACCGACTGGAGGCAGTTAAATCCAGAGTCTAGACAGTCGAGACCTGAGTTGAGGCTGTTAAGTCCAAGTTCATGATACAAATAAGGTTTATTTCACAGCTTCATGAGATAAACCTTTTGATTATTGTCATCATTGTCTATTCTTGAGTCTGGCAGTTCAGATGTGAAGCCAGTGATTTGTTGGAGGTTTTGTGCATCTAAAAGAGTAAAATACTGACCTGCTGGTGTCACTTCCTGTCATCAGGAATGGAGGCAATCATGTCTGAGTTCTTCAACGACACGACAACAGCCTTCTACATCATCCTCATCGTCTGGTTGGCTGATCAGTATGACGCCATCTGCTGTCACACCAATACCAGCAAACGCCACTGGCTGAGGTTAGTCACATGACCAACACTGGCTCACATCATTGGCTCAATTAAAACCACTCCCAGAGGTACCGAACTGGACCATTCACAGCACAGTAGAAAGAAGAATCCTGGCGAGGGAGCATTAGAGTGCATGGTGCTCATTCATCCGCTCTACAATCCATCCCCACCTACAAAGACTCAAACAAATGTGACAGGCGAGTCACCGTTGACCACGTGACATTGTGACTCGCACACTAACAAAAAATGATTGCATACCTGACGTGCCTAGACAGACCGACAAAGATTCCTTTCTTTACAGTTGGATGATGCTGCTGCAGCACCACCTATTGGCCAAATGGAACCAATCTTGTCATAGTCATTTAGACATATCTTCACATTTCCACCAAATGCAGTTGTAATGGCGCAAGGTGTGGAAGAGACATGACATTTCTTTTGTAATATGAGGCCTGACAAACAATTTGAGCTAACATGTATGGAACATAAAAAAATCTGAAAAAAATCTGGCTTGGTCCAAAGAAGGAGGCAACCTCTGGTTCTATAAAGTGAAGTCAAAGCTGCATTCTCTCTCCTGACCACCAGGGGGCGACTCCTCTGGTTGTATAGAAGTCAAAGCTTCATGTGTTAAAGCTGCATTCTCTCTCCTGACCACCAGGGGGCGACTCCTCTGGTTGTATAGAAGTCAAAGCTTCATGTGTTAAAGCTGCATTCTCTCTCCTGACCACCAGGGGGCGACTCCTCTGGTTGTATAGAAGTCAAAGCTTCATGTGTTAAAGCTGCATTCTCTCCTGACCACCAGGGGGCGACTCCTCTGGTTGTATAGAAGTCAAAGCTTCATGTGTTAAAGCTGCATTCTCTCTCCTGACCACCAGGGGTGCTCTGGTTGTATAGAAGTCAAAGCTTCATGTGTTAAAGCTGCATTCTCTCTCCTGACCACCAGGGGGCGACTCCTCTGGTTGTATAGAAGTCAAAGCTTCATGTGTTAAAGCTGCATTCTCTCTCCTGACCACCAGGGGGCGACTCCTCTGGTTGTATAGAAGTCAAAGCTTCATGTGTTAAAGCTGCATTCTCTCTCCTGACCACTAGGGGGTGACTCCTCTGGTTGTATAGAAGTCAAAGCTTCATGTGTTAAAGCTGCATTCTCTCTCCTGACCACCAGGGGGCGACTCCTCTGGTTGTATAGTCTCTAAATGGACCATAATTTACTAAATGAACATCATGCTGTATTGAAGAAGACTTGAAACTAGAGATTGAGACAAACTCATGTTTACAATGTTTACTGAGGGAATAAATCAAGAGAGAAGTTTTCTATAGACTTCTATACAACCAGAGGAGTCGCCCCCTGGTGGTCAGGAGAGAGAATGCAGCTTTAACACATGAAGCTTTGACTGCCATAAAGCAGGGGACGCTTTTGGACGGGGCTACAGGGTGATTGACAGGTCTCCACCACGGCGATGGTGTGGAGTTGTCCTTCTTCCAACTTTAACTCTGACAGAGTGAAAGTCAGTTCTACTGAGCTCCAGCTGTCACGTCCCAGAAACCCAGATGATGACGACCAAAATGCAGAACTCTACAGTCCATGCCCATGTCCATGCCCGTGTCCGTGTCCGTGTGCATGCCCATGTGCATGCCCATGCCCGTGTCCATGCCCATGTCCATGCCCATGTGCATGCCCGTGTCCATGTCCATGTCCATGTCCATGTAATGCCCATGTCCATGCCCGTGTCCATGCCCATGTGCATGCCCATGCCCGTGTCCATGCCCGTGTCCATGCCCGTGTCCATGCCCATGTGCATGCCCGTGTCCATGCCCATGTCCATGCCTGTGTCCATGCCCATGTGCATGCCCATGCCCATGCCCATGTCCATGTGCATGCCCATGCCCGTGCCCATGCCCGTGTCCATGTGCATGCCCATGCCCGTGTCCATGCCCATGTGCGTGTCCATGTGCGTGCCCATGCCCGTGTCCATGTGCATGCCCATGTGCATGCCCATGCCCGTGTCCATGTGCATGCCCATGTGCATGCCCATGCCCGTGTCCATGTGCATGCCCATGTGCATGCCCGTGTCCATGTGCATGTGCGTGTCCATGCCCGTGTCCATGTGCATGCCCATGTGCATGCCCATGCCCGTGTCCATGTGCATGCCCATGCCCGTGTCCATGTCCGTGTCCATGTCCATGCCCATGTGCATGCCCATGCCCGTGTCCATGTGCATGTGCGTGTCCATGCCCGTGTCCATGTGCATGCCCATGTGCATGCCCATGCCCGTGTCCATGCCCATGTGCATGCCCATGTCCATGTGCATGCCCATGTGCATGCCCATGCCCGTGTCCATGCCCATGTGCATGCCCATGTCCATGTCCATGTGCATGTGCATGCCCATGTGCATGCCCATGCCCGTGTCCATGCCCATGTGCATGCCCATGTCCGTGTCCATGCCCATGTGCATGCCCATGCCCGTGTCCATGCCCATGCCCATGTCCATGCCCGTGTCCGTGTCCATGCCATGTGCATGCCCGTGTCCGTGTCCATGCCATGTGCATGCCCGTGTCCGTGTCCATGCCATGTGCATGCCCGTGTCCATGTGCATGCCCATGCCCATGCCCATAATGATGATAATAATAATAATAATGCATTTAATTACGCACTTTTTATTCATAAAGAATCTGAGTGCACAGAGCCAGTACATATTTAAAATCATAGTTAAAACAGACTATAATAAAAAAAGAAAGAAATAGCTGACAGTGTTGGGGACCCGGTCCCCCATGGTGTGGAGCTTAGTATTGGGGACCCGGCCCCCATGGTGTGGAGCTTGGTGTTGGGGACCCGGTCCCCCATGGTGTGGAGCTTGGTGTTGGGGACCCGGTCCCCCATGGTGTGGAGCTTGGTATTGGGGACCCGGTCCCCCATGGTGTGGAGCTTGGTGTTGGGGACCCGGCCCCCATGGTGGAGCTTGGTGTTGGGGACCCGGCCCCCCATGGTGTGGAACTTGGTGTTGGGGACCCGAAGGAGCGATCTGTTTGTGGACCTGAGGGTGCGGGTGGAGGTTTGGGGAGTGATGAGTTCCTGTAGGTAGGGAGGTACATGTCCGTTTATGCATTTATGGGTGAGTAGTAGGACTTTGTCGTCAGTCCGGAGTGAGACAGGGAGCCGGTGTAGTGAGTGTAGGATGGGGGTTAGGGTTGAAGTTAGGGGTTAGGGTTGGGGTTAGGGGTTGGGGTTAGGGATTAGAGGTTATGGTTATGGGGTTATGTGCTCATGTTTCCGGACTCTCATCAGGATCCTGGCAGCGCTGTTTTGAATGTATTGTAGTTTCTGGATGTTCTTGCCAGTGATCCAGTGAACAGTGAGTTCCAGTAGTCCAGTCTTGAGGAGATAAAGGCGTGGACGAGCTTCTCTGCATCTGGCAGGATTAAAGTGGGGCGGAGTTTGGAGATGTTTTTGAGATGATAAAAGGAGGTTTTGCCCAGGTATTTTATATGGTCATTAAAGGTCACAGCACCCTAGCCACAGCGCAGCAGGCGTAGCTACTTGTCTTACAGGTATTGAGATGGAGTCATGGTTATAACTTTATAACAACAATTAATAACCCACAACTAACGCTCTCTAACAGGAAAACACCACGACACAATAGTTTGTGACACAAACAATTTGTAACACTAATAATTGTACATTTATAAAATGACACCGCCGAACTGCATGCTGGGTACAGCTCGCCCACTATCACAACAAGAAGAAACTCCGTCGCTACATTAAAAAAACGGTCTCTCGTTGTTCCTCCTGCATCGCTCTTTTACGGGTTTTTCCCGGAAGGCAGCCACGCAAGCGCTGAACGGCGAACAGCTGTTCAGTTGGCCGGCGGTCCTTTTCGGCGTCAATGAATAAACGAATGTGTTTACTCGAAAAAAAATACCGTGAAACTGCCAGAATCTCACAAAATACCGTGATATGAATTTTTGGCCATACCGCCCATCCCTACATCAGGATGTATTCTAGAGCTCCACTACTCCACCAGGATGTATTCTAGAGCTCCACTACTCCACCAGGATGTATTCTAGAGCTCCACTACTCCATCAGGATGTATCATAGAGCTCCACTAACTGATCGTTGACGCAGAGGCTGGGCAGGTGATGAGCTGGAGGTCCGTGGTCATAGTGGCTGAGTCAATGCTTTTCCACTTCCGGAAAGACATTTGACGCTTAGGTCTAATAGCAGGCAGCATAAAAGTCAAGGCCATTGAGACCACCTTGTGGTCGGACACACCAGGATCATAAACCTGTAGGTTACTGATGGCAGCAGAGTGAGTGAAACCAGATCCAGAGTGGTGTGAGGAGGAACCTCAACATGCTGCTGCAGGCCAAGACACTCAGGAAGTCTGTTGCACGCTGACAGGAGGGGCTGTCCTCATGAATATTTAAATCACCAACAATGACAGGAGTGGTGTCCTCATGAATATTTAAATCACCAACAATGACAGGAGTGGTGTCCTCATGAATATTTAAATCACCAACAATGACAGGAGGGGTGTCCTCATGAATATTTAAATCACCAACAATGACAGGAGTGGTGTCCTCATGAATATTTAAATCACCAACAATGACAGGAGTGGTGTCCTCGTGAATATTTAAACCACCAACAATGACAATGTTAGTTGTCATGGTGCAGAGTGAGGTGAGGAGATCTCTTACCTCAGGGAGGAAGATGGCTTTGGTTTTGGAGGACGGTATATGAGAAACACTGTCATGGAGTATGGAGATCTGCATCTGAAGGCCAGGCATTCCATAGAGGAAAGATTGGCAGAGGAGATAGTTTTAGTTCAGCCCGGTGCATGATGGGTAATCTACCACCACGACCAGAGCTGCAGGCTTTCTCCATGTAGCTATAGCCAGGGGGCATGCTGCATTAAGCACGGAGTAGTCCCCTGGTTTATGGTTTCTGTTAGGCTCATGAAGTCAAGCCCTTTGTCCAGAACATGGTCGTATATGAGGAGGAGCTATTAGTGAGGAGGTGTGTGCCGCTCCATGGTGGGAGGAGTTATTAGTGAGGAGGTGTGTGCTGCTCCATGGTGGGAGGAGCTATTAGTGAGGGGGTGTGTGCAGCTCCATGGTGGGAGGAGTTATTAGTGAGGAGGTGTGTGCTGCTCCATGGTGGGAGGAGCTATTAGTGAGGGGGTGTGTGCAGCTCCATGGTGGGAGGAGCTATTAGTGAGGGGGTGTGTGCAGCTCCATGGTGGGAGGAGCTATTAGTGAGGAGGTGTGTGCCGCTCCATGGTGGGAGGAGCTATTAGTGAGGGGGTGTGTGCAGCTCCATGGTGGGAGGAGCTATTAGTGAGGGGGTGTGTGCCGCTCCATGGTGGGAGGAGTTATTAGTGAGGGGGTGTGTGCAGCTCCATGGTGGGAGGAGTTATTAGTGAGGAGGTGTGTGCAGCTCCATGGTGGGAGGAGTTATTAGTGAGGAGGTGTGTGCAGCTCCATGGTGGGAGGAGCTATTAGTGAGGGGGTGTGTGCAGCTCCACGGTGGGAGGAGACAGAGCTGGGAGTGGAAGTCTCTGCAAGCTCCGTAACACACTGCGATCCACTCCATGTTTCCCATTGTGCCTGGTATTGGGTAATCTCGTGATGTTTCCGACGATGACTCCTAGGTTTGTTTTGTTTCCTGATTCCACGTTGAAACCGCGGCGCGAACCTCTATGGATGTAGTGGGGTCCGTTTCTCAGAATCCCACACTCCCGACAGCGGGCTATGAACCCCTTGTCGGGTGGAACCATGAAACCGCGGGGCGGTGTATGAAATCATTCCCAGCACCGATGTCAAAACAGAACACAAAACAAGCCACGCCAACTGGCAACGACTCCAATAGAGCAGGTGGGCTCTCAGTTTCATTGGTCAGTCTAAAGTCCGCCGTATTCCTATTGTGTTCCAACACGGGAGGTAGGCTCTCAAATTAATCCCGACCGTATTCCAACTCAGGGAGGTAAACTCTCAAATTAATCCCGACCGTATTCCAACTCAGGGAGGTAAGCTCTCAAATTAATCCCGACCGTATTCCAACTCAGGGAGGTAAGCTCTCAAATTAATCACGACCAACTCCCAACTCAGGGAGCAATCACAATCCGTAAAAAAACTAAAACAGGGTTGAATAAAATAGCTATAAAAAGTCACTTAAATCACACAAGCGGTAACAAAGTGTCAAGAGGAGCAGCAGCCAGCGTACCCATCATGCACTGCTGTCAGTTATGCTGTGAACGTCTCATGTCCATATCCATGTCCAATCTAGGTCAATGTCCAGTCCATGTCCATGTCCATATCCAGTCTAGGTCCATATCCATATCCAGTCCATGTCCAGTCTCTGAGACTTGCGTTTCAAAAGTTCCAGGCCAAACTGTAAAGTTTGTTGTTATAGCGCCATCGTGTGGTCAGATAGCTCGTGTACCCTCTGAAACACGGCCTTGGTCCCTCGACCAATCGTAGAGCAGATGTGATGAAGGTGATGGAGGAATGCAGCATGATCTCAACATGACGTGTCTTTGTCCGCAGGTTCTTCTATCTCTACCACTTTGCTTTCTACGCGTATCACTACCGCTTCAACGGGCAGTACAGCAGCCTGGCCCTGGTCACCTCCTGGCTCTTCATCCAGGTCAGACCTCCTCCTCTTCATCACCAGATTAATAACTGTTCTATCTGAACGTTTACATGTGAACATGATCCTGTTTACACCCACAGGAAGTTAAATCAGTACAATTTTTTCTTCTCTCATTCTTCCTCCTCTTCTTCCTCCCCTTCCTCCTCTTCCTCAGCACTCCATGATCTACTTCTTCCACCACTACGAGCTTCCTGCCATCCTGCAGCAGATCCGGATCCAGGAGATGCTGCTTCAGAACCAGCAGGCGGGTCAGGCCAACCAGACGGCCCTGCAGGACAACCTGAACAACAACAACAGTGCTGCTGCTGCAGGACCCGGACCCGGACCAGGACCCGGACCAGGACCCGGACCAAGACCAGCACCATCACCAGCACCAGGACCAGGACCAGGACCTACCAACGCCGTCATTCCAGGACCCAACAGCACCCAGCAGCAGGCTCAGCCTGACCCCCAGACCTCTTCCTCCCCAGCAGCAGCATCAGGAGGTGGGGGGGAGGTGCGCTCGGAGCTGAACTGGGTCGCTCAGACGGCGGCCATCATCACTGAAGCTCTGTCCTCCAACCAGCTCTCCTCCGCTGGCACCGTGGACCAAGGAGGTGCATCTGGAGGTCAGGGGTCAGCAGGAGCAGCAGAGGGCAGGGTATTGGCTGGGTTCTGGATGGAAGGAGGAGGAGGAGGTCGAGAAGGAGGAGGTGAAGATCAGAAAGTTGTTCCTGTTGAAATCCAAACCACAGCAGGAGTAGCCGATGTGCCGCCCAGACCTCCAATGAGAGGGCTGCAGGCGGGGCCTCTGGAGGAGACCCCCTCACAGACAGACTGCCCCCCCACATTGAGTCCAGGTACAGACTGCAGACCACCACAGACCCCGTCCTGAGAGTCCAGGTGTCATGAGCTCAGTCTGTCAGCTGATCAGGGGGATTGATTCGTGATTGGCTGATCATTTTTATTTCTGGTTCAAACAAACAAGTGATTGCTAAAGAAGCTGCGGCTCGGGGCCCCACAAGAGGTCTCAGGCCTCATCTGAGGGGCCACAGTTTCACTTCTCTCTGGTTGAACCGGTTCAAAGGAAACCAGATCTAATCTAGAATCTAGTCCAGATCCGTTCAGAAGCGTCTCCAGAGAACAAAGATCTTTAAATGTTCAGTTAGATCCATAAAACTCAAATAAAGATCAGATCTATTGACACGATGTGTTAAAGTGTGAATCTTCATGTTTCTAACTAATCTCTTGATGTTCCTTCGTCAATGTCATCGTCACACTGAAGTTTAATCTGACTCTGAGCGCCTCATATGGATCCATCCGCTGATGAAAATAGTCCCGGTTTCCTCCCGTCATCGATCAGCTGTTTATAAAGACCAACGCAGACTGATCCTTTAAAATCACTCAACACTGAAACTCCTTTGAAGTGAACCTGCTGAT
>JACSYO010000738.1:30000-101042 GCA_016806645.1 Ophiodon elongatus
CGTAGACCAGGTGGGTGACTGGCAGGTTCCTCGTCCAGAGAGCAGAGCAGGTGGCAGTTTCATCTCCATCGGGGCGTATATAGTCGTATAACGTGATGCCGTTTGGGTTAAGAGATGCGCCGGCCACTTGTCCCCGGCTGATGAACGGTGTGGTGGCTGGCCGGTTGAAGTTTACCTGGATGACTTGGTGGTCTACAGGGACTCTTGGTTTTCTCACATGCAGCGGATCAGAGCCAAAGCTTCCAGTAAATCTATCAAAGTGTGAGTTTGGGTTAAACGGGGACTGACCTGGGTCGGGTGGTCGGACAGGGCCATGTGGCTCCTGTGCATGCTAAGGTCTTGGCAGTGGGGCAGTTTCCACGGCCTGCCACCAAAAAAGAGCTCATGAGATTCTTTGGTTTGGTATTACCGTTGTTTCTTCTGCTGTGGCGCCTCTGACTGACTTGCTGAAGGCCAGGACTCAATTTGTGTGGTCACCCGAGTGCCAGGAGGCTTTTTGTAATGTGAAGTCTCTCTCTCTGCTGGCTGCCCCCGTTGTGACCGTGCTTTGTGTTGCAGGTGACGCTAGCCATGTAGGAGCCGTGTTGCAGGTGACGCTAGCCATGTAGGAGCCGTGTTGCAGGTGACGCTAGCCATGTAGGAGCCGTGTTGCAGGTGACGCTAGCCATGTAGGAGCTGTGTTGCAGGTGACGCTAGCCATGTAGGAGCTGTGTTGCAGGTGACACTAGCCAGTTCAACCCCCATCAGTTAAATTATTCTGTTGTTGAGAAGGAGGCCCTTGCCTTGATCTGGGCCTAGCACTAGAGAGCTCATAGTACCGTATTACCCCACGAGAGAGCTCATGGTACCGTATTACCCCACGAGAGAGCTCATGGTACCGTATTACCCCACTAGAGAGCTCATGGTACCGTATTACCCCACTAGAGAGCTCATGGTACCGTATTACCCCACTAGAGAGCTCATGGTACCGTATTACCCCACTAGAGAGCTCATGGTACCGTATTACCCCACTAGAGAGCTCATGGTACCGTATTACCCCACTAGAGAGCTCATGGTACCGTATTACCCCACTAGAGAGCTCATGGTACCGTATTACCCCACTAGAGTATTCTGAATTTATATCTGAATTTTCTGAGTTTTTATCAAGTTTAGTGCTTAAAACAGATAAAGTTATTATTGTAGGTGATTTTAATATTCATGTGGATGTTGGTAATGATAGCTTTAGTACTGTGTTTATCTCATTATTAGATTCAATTGGCTTCTCTCAGAGTGTACACCGTTAGGCAAAAGTTTCTACACCAGATGTCTATCTGACAGTGACCATTATATGAATCATTGTCATATGCATTGAATGTGTTGTAACTTCATCATGCTACTACTCATTATATGAATCATTGTCATATGCATTGAATGTGTTGTAACTTCATCATCCTACTACTCTCATTACATGAATCATTTCTGTCATATCCATTGAATGTGTTGTAACTTCACCATCCTACTACTCTCATTACATGAATCATTTCTGTCATATCCATTGAATGTGTTGTAACTTCACCATCCTACTACTCTCATTACATGAATCATTTCTGTCATATCCATTGAATGTGTTGTAACTCTGTTATGCTGTTCATTCTGTACACACGACATCTATTGTACTTCTATTGTACTTCTGTCCATCCTGGGAGAGGGATCCTCCTCTGTGTCTCTCCTGAAGGTTTCTTCCATTTTTCTCCCCTTAAAGGGTTTTTTTTGGGGGGAGTTGTTCCTGAACCCATGAGAGGTCCTGGGACAGAGGATGTCGTATGTGTACAGAGTGTAAAGCCCTCTGAGGAGAATTTGTGATTTTGTGCTATACAAAATAAATTAAACTGGATTGAATTGAATTTAAAAACATGGCTATTCCTGCCTGATTTAATTAAGAAGCATTAGACTTTATTAGTTTTTGACACTTTCACGCCCTTTTCTTCTTGATAGAGATACTCCACACCGGTTGGCTTAGGCTGGGCATCCTGCAGGTTTGAGCTCATTACATCCCCGCAAATCTTTATTTTTTTTGGATAACATTTCTTTTTCTGCTGGGGAAAGTTACAGGAATGCATATGGTGTGTGATATAATAACAATAATAACTTATCTAGCACCTTTAAAACAGAGTTTACAAAGTGCTTTGACTGACAGAGCAATGCAATAAAACAGAAAGCTCAACAGTGAACTAAATAAAAAAATGAAACCCTGATAAAACAGTACAATAGATGAAACAATAAAAACACTTCATATGACCAGAACAAACTAAGAAATAAAATAAATCAAAAATAAAATAATGATAGTAATAAACTTAAGCAGCCTTATCTCCTCAGTCAGGTCGCTCCAAAGCCGAGGGGTCCTGATGGCAAAAACACGGTCACCTTTAGTTTGAGCCTCGACTTTGGATCAACCAGAAGGCTCTGATGTGAGGATCTAAGCCTCATATGGGCTCAACATTTCTGAAAAATCAAAAAACAATTCTGATAGGAACAGGGCGCCAAATGGAGAGAAGCCGAGCTCCTGCGTTCTGAACTAGTTGGAGGTGAAATGGTGACTTTTGGTTGATGCCAGAGAGGAGGGAGTTCCAGTCAAGTCTTATGAAAGTGATAGGAAATATAATAAACTCGTTTAGTTCGCATCATTGACTGTCTTCCATCCGGTACTGCCCAAGTGTATCAGCTTTCCAAATGAGCAGCGCCCGGACATTACAAATACAACACCTGTGCTGTTAAATGAGACTGAATCGTTTACTAAATGGATGTTTGTCCCCGAGTTGTTCTTCATTTCAATGACTTGGTGAAGTCTGGAATAGATTGGTGCTCCCTGTGTCACAGGATCTTCACTGTGAAGAAAGTACTTGCAAGTGACTCTGCTAAAGAGATGGAATCTAAGAGAGCAGCTCAACATGCCCTGAGTACAAATAGGACTTATGACTGTATGTCAGAAAACCAACAAAATATTCCACAGAATACAGAAGTACCAGTACAGTGTCGAGAAACGCGAGCTGATGCAAAGATCTGAAGTGCAGCCACAAAGAGAAAAAGACCTGAAGGGAACTACCCTAGGTTGTGTTAGACTGTAAACCAAAGAGGAGGTTTACCAAGCTGCTGTGGATCAGTCAAACAGTGAGCTGCTCCTCTTCATCAGGATGGAGCTTTTTGGCAATCTTCAAGTGATGACAATGACTGATCTCACTTTTACACTGGTGCTTCAGTGAACTCCCTCTAGGCATTGTCCAAGTCAAGGAATCAACCAAGAAGCACAAAAGGAGGAGCATTCTTTCCTGATAAGAAAGGAGAACTCCTCTATACAGATAACCTGTCCATGAGGGAACGTCCCAAAGACAATATGTCCTTCAAAGCTGCAAGACCCAGAAATGTCGATGCTCAATCAAAGAGCCATCAAACCTCGAGACCTCAAGAGTGGAGATGTTTCTGGTCACAGTGTAACCAGTCTCAGAACTGCTCACAAGCAAGAGTTTGTGTCTGACCAACGGCAGTTTGATGAGTGGCACACATTCGAACTGGCTTTGGTCAAGGTGAATATGTGTTCGGGTATAAAAGTCAGATTTACTAAAACTGAGCTGCCTTTTTTTCTACGAAAGCTCCTGAAACCACGTCCACATTTTGGAGTCACAGCGGCCATTTTAAGCAGTGGGCCATTGGTACTATGGATCGTATGGGCCGTCGGTACAGTGGGCCGTCGGTGCAATGGGCCTTCAGGGCAAGGGGCCGTCGGTGCAAGGGGCCGTCGGTACATTCATTCGTCGGTAAAATGGGCGGACGGTACAAAGGGCCGTCGGGACAAGGAGCTGTCGGTACAGTGGGCCGTTGGGCCAATGGGCCGTCGTTACAATGAGCCGTATGGGCCATCGGTACAGTGGGCCGTCGGTACAATGGGCCGTATGGGCTGTCGGTACAGTGGGCCGTCGGGACAATGGGCCGTCGGTACAATGGGCCGTCGGTAAAGTGGGCCGTCGGTACAGTGGGCCGTATGGGACGTCGGTACAGTGGGCCGTCGGTACAGTGGGCCGTCGGTACAATGGGCCGTCGGTACAATGGGCCGTATGGGCCGTCGGTACAGTGGGCCGTCGGGACAATGGGCTGTATGGGCCGTCGGTACAGTGGGCCGTCGGGACAATGGGCCGTAGGTACATTCAACCGTCGGTACAATGGGCCGTATGTGCCGTAGGGACAATGGGCTGTATGGGCCGTCGGTACAGTGGGCCATCGGTACAATGGGCCGTATGGGCCGTCGGTACAGTGGGCCGTCGGAACAAGGGGCCGTCGGAACAAGGGGCCGTCGGGACAATGGGCCGTCAGAACAATGGGCCGTCGGTACAGTGGGCCGTCGGTACAATGGGCCGTATGGGCCGTCGGTACAGTGGGCCGTCGGGACAATGGGCCGTCGGAACAAGGGGCCGTCGGGACAATGGGCCGTCAGAACAATGGGCCGTCGGTACAGTGGGCCGTCGGGACAATGGGCCGTCGGTACAATGGGCCGTATGGGCCATCGGTACAGTGGGCCGTCGGGACAATGGGCCGTATGGGCCGTCGGAACAGTGGGCCGTCGGGACAATGGGCCGTCGGGACAATGGGCCATATGGGCCGTCGGTACATTCAACCGTCGGTACAATGGGCGGACGGTACAATGGGCGGGCGGTACAAGGGGCCGTCGGGACAAGGGGCCGTCGGTACAATGGGCCGTATGGGCCGTCGGGACAATGGGCCGTTGGTACAATGGGCCGTCGGAACAAGGGGCCGTCGGTACAATGGGCTGTATGGGCCATCGGTACAGTGGGCCGTCAGTACAATGGGTCTAATGGGCTTTCGGGACAATGGGCCGTTGGAACAAGGGGCCGTCGGGATAATGGGTCGTCGGGACAGTGGGCCGTCGGGACAATTGGCCCTCGGGACAGTGGTCCGTCGGGACAATGGGCTGTCGGGACAGTGGGCCGTCGGGACAGTGGGCCGTCGGGACAATGGGCCGTCGGGACAATGGATCGTCGGTACAATTGGCCGTATGGGCCGTCGGTACATTCAACCGTCGGTACAATGGGCGTACGGTACAATGGGCGGGCGGTACAAGGGGCCGTCGGGACAAGGGGCCGTCGGGACAATGGGCTGTCGGGACAATGGGCCGTCGGGACAATGAGCCGTCGGTAGAATGGGTCGTATGGGCCGTCGGGACAATGGGCCGTCGGGACAATGAGCCGTCGGTACAATGGACCGTATGGGCCGTCGGTACATTCAACCGTCGGTACAATGGGCCGTATGGGCCGTCGGTACAGTGGGCCGTTGGTACAATGGGCAATTTCCAGAAGTTTCCCTGCCTCCAGGCATTGTGCTAAACTCGGCTAACAGTTCTGGACACAGAGGTAAAACCGAAACATCTAAACTGTAGAAAACAGGAGAGGATTTAATAAAATGTCAGACTGTCCCTTTAAACTGGAAGTTTAGTTATAATTTCAAAATAAACTGTCATCGGCGCAAATAGCAGGTAGTGCTGTTCAGTACAGGAAACTCTTAACAGATATTTAACAAAGAAAATATAATATATTGAGATGATTTAAATTGATTAAATACTCTTTTTAAGGGTAAAAATGTATTTGCAATGGGACTATTAATAGATAAATTAATGGATTGTAATATATTAAGATATTTTAATAGATTATTTCATTACAGTCTAAAAATACAAATAAAAAAACGTTAAAGCAAATTCAGAGGTTCACTCCTTCAATTTAATAGAAACATAAAGAGTAGAATCCCTTTCAAGTGTACCAAATAGCATGAAATAAATACATAAACTGAATAAAATGCATGCTGCGTGGTCATTTTTACACCGTGCAGATAAATGCAGATAATTAATTAACTACATTTGGGTCAAACAATTGAATTTGCACCTTCATTGATAGATGGAGGTTCCTTTTTTAAAGAGTAACTGTAACGTTTGTTTGTAAACTTTAATCTTTCCCATATAACATGAAAATGTCACTTTTCTCCACAGAAAGTTCTCACGACTTATTGCATCGACAGCAACATTTCTTTCGGTGAGTCGAGAACAGAACTTCTGCTTTGAGATTTGTGTGATCGGCTCCAGCTCGTTTGGTTGGTCGGTGGTGCGTTCACTGCCTTTCTGCTGCTTCCAGCCTCACAGTGAGTCTTTTCTTACTGAAACCACGTCCACACTTTAGAGTCACAGCGGCCATTTTCAACAGTCTGAGGCTGTCTGAAGATCAGCATTTACTCACAGATTGAAAAACTATTGTTACTAAAACTTGAGTGACATTAGCAGCAACCGGATCAACCTATTGCTTTAATCGAGCAGAAACTCAATTAAAATGTATTAGTTAACTTATCACACATATAAATACATGCCTCTGGATTCGTTATGGGTTATTTTTAAGCGTGGTTATATTGTTCTCAAATATTTGTATTGTAAAAAAGAAGAATCATGAAGAAGAGTGTGTAAAATCTGGTGAAAAATGTGTTGCATTGGTGTACACCAGGGCTCAATTTAGGGTCCTCTCTTGTTCCTTATTTACATAAAGTGTCTCCAAATGTTCGTAAAGTGACCTAGTATTATATTTTACTTTCTAACTTCCCTAACCGGCCGTGACCATGTGAATCCAACTTACTATGAAATGAGAATCCCTTCAAATTCACTTATTTAGCCCTCAAAACAACGCTGAATATCCAATTAAAACTAAGACTACTTTACTTTAGGATTCTCAAATAATTTCAGCAGCTTATTGTCGAGATTTTAGTTGTATTATTATTCATTCAGCAATTTAACAAGTTTACAGGATTCATGACAGATTAATGAATCAGAATATATTAAGTGTAGTTTTGCACTTTTTTTGCAATTGGAATATTAATATTACAGAGACACTTAAATTTACACGGACCGTATGTTTTTAATTAAGGTGTAGATTCAGGCGTTAACCCAAATTTGAGTTTAAACAATAAATACATTCATGGAATATTATATATCAATATACAATTATTTTTTCAATGCTTTTGGGATCATCTGCTGAATATCAGGATTTAAGACACATATCGTATCTTTTTGGGGGCCATTCAACTATGTTAACAAACAATATAAAAAATGGTTACATTTTCCATGATTTCTCTCCAAATCTGCAGTGAACCACTGAATTTGCAACTTATTTTAAAAATAAATATCCTTTTAATAGGGACAAATTAAGGATAATGTGTATATTATATATATTTATATAAATATATATTTATGACAGTCCAATCATTAATCCGTCAACAAAATCTAGTAAATACCATACATGTGATGAGCTGAATTAATGACCTCCTTGTGGCCTTATTGTCATATCTGAGTGAATTTGTGTTAAACTTTGGCATTTAAATATGAAACCCTTTCAGCAGTTTAAAATGGCCGCTGTGTGTCGAGAGTCATGTGACCTGTACAGACAGCATCACCTCTGATTGGTCAGTCTGCTGTGGAGGGGCCGGACTTTGGACAGAACTTTGTGAGGTGGGTCCGTCATGGTCGTCACACACTTCGTGTTGGCAGGGAAGGGTGTTATCTGGGTGGCGCCGGGCGGGGCGCCGGCCGGGGCTCCTACTGTTGTTGTTGTTGTCATTGTGGTAACCGCAGAAGGGTTGTTGGTTACTGTGGCGACAGGTTTGGCCAGAGTGGTCTGGATCTCTGCCCTCCTGGCGAGAGCCGTCCTCAGGTTCTCCCTCATCTGGTCGATCTGCTCCTGCAGCTCCTGCAGCTCACCGGGCCGCGGCGGAGCCACCGCTGCAGGAGGAGGTGCTTCAGCTACACAGGGAGGTGCAGAGGTATTGGGTTGGACCGAGGAGGAAGCAGAAGAGGAGGATGATGAGGGTCGGGAAAGGAGCAGGCTGGCAAGTGAAGCTGCCGGTCCTCCGTTCTCACACAGTCTGCTGTTTGACCCCACCTTTGGCTTGGCTTGGCCCTGCCCTTCACATTTGGCCCCGCCTCCTTTGGCCCCGCCTCCCTTGGCCCCGCCTCCCTTGGCTTCAGAAGAGGCGATGCGAGCGAGCAGGCGGCGGGTGTTGAGGGTCTCCAGGTTAAAGTGGACTTGTTTGAAGTCTCGGGCGACCTTAGCAGCGGCAGTGGCTTCGGCATCCTTACCGGGCTCATTATTCCACTTGGCCGAGGCTCCGGGGGCCGGGGGGGGCGGGGGGGTGGAGGGGGGCTGAGGCTTCTGTAGGTTACAGCTGGACAGAAACATAGTCAGAGTTCATTACCGTGGAAACAGCAGAGTATAAAACAATGGGTTGTAAGAAGCTCGTGATACGGTCAAGAGCTCCAGAACAAGAGACCCTTGAGCTGAGATCATTCTGTGGACTTCCATTTGTCACATCAGCTGCTACATCTGAACTCATTTAGTTTCATGAGTTTCTTTTCAGATATCTTCATCAGTAAGATGAACGACATGAACACATCAACATGTTGAAGACAGAAGACAAACCTTTTCTCTTTCTCAGCTCGCTGCCTCTTCACGTCTTCATACGTCATGTTCAGAGCTCGGTGGATTTTCTGCCAAACAAACAGACATTTTCCTCTGAACAGGAAGAGAATCATGAATCAGCTCCTTAACACTCTTTAGAACCTCTTCAACACCTACTTAACACTTACTTAAATGCCAGTTGATAGTTTTGTCTTTAACTGTAAACACAGTACTGCAGCAGGTATTATGTTTTTTTACTTTAACAGTAAAAATCAAACCTGTGAGGTATGAAGCCAGTATTTGAGATTCTGCCGGCGGCGGATGTGTGGCAGGACGAGTTGGTAGAACCCGTGTTCACCTGCCAGAGTCAGCAAGGCTCCGCCCACTCCAACGCACAACAACACGAAGAGCCCCGAAAAGTGACTGATCCCCATCTGGAGAGTCTGAGGGAACAGAAGAAGAGATGAAGGGATCTAGAACCCTTCCCTCTAAGGCCCTCGGAGAAAGAACCACTCATGCACCTCCTGCACCTCCTACACCTCCAGCACCCCCTGCACCCCTTGCACCTCCTGCACCCCCTACACCTCCTGCACCTCCTACACCCCCTGCACCTCGTACACCTCCTGCACCCCCTGCACCTCCAACACCCCCTACACCCCCTGCACCTCCTGCACCCCCTGCACCTCCTGCACCTCCTAGACCTCCTGCACCTTCTGCACCTCCTGCACCCCCTGCACCTCCTAGACCTCCTGCACCTCCTACACCACCTGCACCCCCTGCACCTCCTGCACCCCCTACACCTCCGGCACCGCCTACACCTCCTGCACCCCCTGCACCTCCAACACCCCCTGCACTCCCTGCACCTCCTACACTCCCTGCACCTCCTACACCCCCTGTACCTCCAACACCTCCAACACCCCCTGCACTCCCTGCACCTCCTGCACTCCCTGCACCTCCTACACCCCCTGCACCTCCTACACCCCCTGCCGGGTCAGATGGAGAAACAAAGGGAGAGCTTTTGTCGTAACTGTGACGCACTCATAATTGCGCTGATGTACTTCCGTACATAATGGAGCTGATGTGCTTCCATACCTAATGGCGCTGATGTGCTTCCATACTTAATGGCGCTGATGGCACAAAGCCCTCTGAGGCAAATTTGTGATTTTGGGCTATACAAAAATAAATTGAATTGAATTGAATGTGCTTCCATATTTAATTGCGCTGATGTGCTTCCATACAGATGAGACTTGTTCGGCCTCAGAAACGTGTTTTTATCAAACAGGCTGCAGCTCAGTACAGAGTAGAAGTCCTGATGGAAACAGACTCATGAGCTGTAGACATGCTAACATGCTAACATCATGTAACACATGTCCACCATCTGACGTCAGCATGTTAGCATGTTAGCATGAGCTAATTATCAGTTAACAAAGTGTACAGCTGCAGCTGATATTATTATATTGTTATATTATTATATTATTGTATTATTAATTATTATATTATTGTATTATTATATTATTGTATTATTGTATTATTATATTATTATATTATTGTATTATTATATTATTATATTGGTATTGGTTCAAGTTTTGGTCCCGAACCAAAGTACTGGACACATTAACATGTTGACCTGATGATGAAAAGGATCAATAAAGTTATTCATCCTGAATGAAGAAGCATATTTCACCACCATCCATCAACATATTATTATGTTATCTTATGTCGCTCCATGCTGACGAGGCTGACACTGTAGTGATGATAAGACATATTGTAACAGCTAACAGTGGACAGGATGTTGTGATTTTTGTCTTTATTAAAGTAAAATTTAAACTTAATTACTAATAAACTGGGAGCAGAACTTCTTTTCATCAGATATTTACAGCTCGATGTCTGATGTTTATTTTATAAGCACCTCCAACGTGTTGAGGAAGACCTCTTTAGAATCCAGAGATCACTCCCATTGGCTGAGCTCCTTCACTCCCACAATGCACCTGGAGTTCAGTCCAGGAACTGAGTTAGTAAATCAGTCAGTTTGAGCTTCTGGTCTTCAGGACGAGAGCGAGTGAACCTTCAGGTTGTGTCCAGCAGGGGGCAGCATCTGGACAGGTGAGTGCCTCGTGAGACAGGACTATACCTGTACTACTGATACAGCTGTACACATATATATTTATGTATATATGCATATATATCTATATACAGCTGTATATAGATATATATATACGTATATGTATATATACATGTATATATATACATAAATATATATGTATACAGCTGTATATATACATACATACGTATTAGGGCTGCAATAACGAATCGATAAAATAGATAAAATTCGATTATTAAAAGAGTTGGCAAAGAATTTCATTATTGATTCGTTGTGTCGCACGACTCTTACGCCATTTAATAAGTCGCAGAGATGTTTGAGTATAAAAAAAAAAAGTTGAGTTGAGTGCAGAGCAGAGTGGAGGAAAAACAAAAAGAAAAAAGAAAAGAGCGGAGCAGAGCTGAGGAAGAGGAAGAGGAAGAGGAAGAGCGGAGGAAGAGCGGAGGAAGAGGAAGAGCGGAGGAAGAGGAAGAGCAGAGGAAGAGGAAGAGGAAGAGCGGAGGAAGAGGAAGAGGAAGAGCGGAGGAAGAGGAAGAGGAAGAGCGGAGGAAGAGGAAGAGGAAAGACCATCGGAGACGTAACGTTGTTCTGAAACATGACGAGGCAGAGACATCAGACCGGAGTCCTCCACAGTCTGGGAGCATCACACTCAATACAGTGTGAGTGTGTGTCTGTGAGTGTGAGAGTTTGTGAGTGTGTGTATCTGTGAGTGTGTGTGTCTGTGAGCGTGTGTGTCTGTGAGCGTGTGCGTCTGTGAGTGTGAGAGTTTGTGAGTGTGTGCGTCTGTGAGTGTGTGCGTGTGTGCGTCTGTGAGTGTGTGCGTCTGTGAGTGTGTGCGTCTGTGAGTGTGAGAGTTTGTGAGTGTGTGCGTCTGTGAGTGTGTGTCTGTGAGTGTGTGCGTCTGTGAGTGTGTGTCTGTGAGTGTGTGCGTCTGAGTGTGAGAGTTTGTGAGTGTGTGTGTCTGTGAGTGTGTGTGTCTGTGAGTGTGTGCGTCTGAGTGTGAGAGTTTGTGAGCGTGTGTGTCTGTGAGTGTGTGCGTCTGTGAGTGTGAGAGTTTGTGAGTGTGTGCGTCTGTGAGTGTGTGTCTGTGAGTGTGAGAGTTTGTGAGTGTGTGCGTCTGTGAGTGTGTGTGTCTGTGAGTGTGAGAGTTTGTGAGTGTGAGAGTTTGTGAGTGTGTGCGTCTGTGAGTGTGTGCATCTGTGAGTGTGTGTCTGTGAGTGTGTGTGTCTGTGAGTGTGTGAGTGTGTGTCTGTGAGTGTGAGAGTTTGTGAGTGTGTGTCTGTGAGTGTGAGAGTTTGTGAGTGTGTGCGTCTGTGAGTGTGTGCATCTGTGAGTGTGTGTCTGTGAGTGTGTGCGTCTGTGAGTGTGTGAGTTTGTGAGTGTGTGTCTGTGAGTGTGAGAGTTTGTGAGTGTGTGTCTGTGAGTGTGAGAGTTTGTGAGTGTGTGTCTGTGAGTGTGAGAGTTTGTGAGTGTGTGTCTGTGAGTGTGAGAGTTTGTGAGTGTGTGTCTGTGAGTGTGTGTCTGTGAGTGTGTGCATCTGTGAGTGTGTGTGTCTGTGAGTGTGAGAGTTTGTGAGTGTGTGTCTGTGAGTGTGAGAGTTTGTGAGTGTGTTTGACATGTAAAACATACATGTGTATGTTTTTTGTGTTTTGTCGTCCATTTTCCAAGGAGCCACCTGTTGGTGCCCTTTATGAAGATGTTTTGCAGTCAGTTCTGTTTCTGAATAAAGGAAATTAATGCTTTTTTGTTTTTTGATCCGATTCATCGATTAATCGAAAAGATAATCTACAAATTAATCGATTATTAAAATAATCGTTAGTTGCAGCCCTAATACGTATATATATATATATATATATATATATATATATATATACCCTAACCCGAATAATAAATAAAGACTGAAGGGTTAGATCATAATAATAATAACAATAACAATAATAAAGACTGACCTCGGTGACGGCGAACACTCGGTTCCCACACGGAACCACTTTGTACCACTTGTCGTGCAGCAGGTCCATGAAGCCCTCCGACTTATAGCGGCTCACCACGTCGGAGATGTTTGAGGTCAGGGGGGAGTTCTGAGGCAGCCCGATGCCATAACCTAAACAACAAACAATAAACAACAAACAATAAACAACAAACAGCCCGATGCCATAACCTAAACAACAAACAATAAACAACAAACAATAAACAACAAACAGCCCGATGCCATAACCTAAACAACAAACAACAAACAACAAACAATAAACAAACAATAAACAACAAACAGCCCAATGCCATAACCTAAACAACAAACAACAAACAAACAACAGCCTGATGCCATAACCTGAACAATAAACAACAATAAACAACAAACAGCCCAATGCCATAACCTAAACAACAAACAACAGCCTGATGCCATAACCTGAACAATAAACAACAAACAATAAAAATAAACAATAAACAACAAACAATAAATAACAAACAGCCCGATGCCATAACCTGAACAATAAACAACAAACAATAAGCAAAAAACAACAGCCCGATGCCATAACCTGAACAATAAACAACAAACAATAAGCAACAAACAACAGCCTGATGCCATAACCTGAACAACAAACAACAAACAATAAACAACAAACAGCCCAATGCCATAACTTAAACAACAAACAACAAACAATAAACAACAGCCCAATACAATAACTTAAACAACAAACAACAAACAGCCCAATGCCATAACCTGAACAACAAACAACAAACAACAAACAGCCCAATGCCATAACCTAAACAACAAACAACAAACAATAAACAACAAACAATGAATAACAAACAACAGCCCGATGCCATAACCTGAACAATGAACAACAAACAACAGCCCGATGCCATAACCTGAACAATAAACAACAAACAATAAGCAACAAACAACAGCCCGATGCCATAACCTGAACAATAAACAACAAACAATAAACAACAAACAACAGCCCGATGCCGTAACCTGAACAACAAACAACAAACGATAGGCAATAAACAACAGCCCGATGCCGTAACTAAACAAACAATAAACAATAAACAACAACCCGATGCCATAACCTAAACAACAAAGAACAAACAACAGCCCGATACCATAACCTAAACAATAAAGAACAAACAATAAACAATAAACAACAGCCCGATGCCATAACCTAAACAATAAAGAACAAACAACAGCCCGATGCCATAACCTAAACAATAAAGAACAAACAACAGCCCGATACCATAACCTAAACAATAAAGAACAAACAACAGCCCGATACCATAACCTAAACAATAAAGAACAAACAACAGTGTGTAGTGGACAGAATGTGTCAACATTGCTGAGTCCACACTGGTTGCTCAGTCTCTGCAGGAGCAACCAGCTCAGAGACTCTAAACAGGGAGACGCTTCTGCTGATCTGATTGGTCGAGACGGGTTGATGATGAAACTTCTTGAAACCTGTTTCAATGACAAGCTGATGCATCTGAGAGGAAGTGAGCGGGAGGACAGACGTGTTCGGCAACTCATTGCAACTAGACGTCTAAAGTTCCTCACACAGCCAGAAGCAACGTCTCACCTTCGATTGCAAACGGTTTCCCGACGGTTGCAAGTTTACAGTCGGCGTCGATGGAAACCTCGTAATCCAGCAGAGCTTTATCCATGATGAAGGCGTCGAGCTGGGGGGGATCTGTCCTTCAACACAGAGCAACATGTTACTACAGCAACTACCAACACAGAGCAACATGTTACTACAGCAACTACCAACACAGAGCAACATGTTACTACAGCAACTACCAACACAGAGCAACATGTTTACTAAAGCAACTACCAACACAGAGCAACATGTTACTACAGCAACTACCAACACAGAGCAACATGTTACTACAGCAACTACCAACACAGAGCAACATGTTACTACAGCAACTACCAACACAGAGCAACATGTTACTATAGCAACTACAGATATAAATTACGTTCTTCATCACAGAGCAACATGGTTACTACAGCAACTACAGATATAAACCATGTCCTTCATCACAGAGCAACATGTTACTACAGCAACTACAGATATAAACTATGTCCTTCATCACAGAGCAACATGGTCATTATAGCAACTACAGCAACTGTTGCCACACCATCTCTGCGTGGATGTCCCGTGTTCTCTTACTTGAGGGTGGCGACCCCCTCGGGTGTCGTGGGCTCGTTGAAGCGCCGCATGTACTCGTGCATCTCAGGGAAACTCTTCTTCATGTAATCCTCTGCACTGCTCTCCCTCACCGTCCCGAAGCGGAAACCCTGGGACGGGTGATGCAACTGACACCAACGAAGAAGAGGAAGGAGACGAGTTCAGCAGAGACATTTACAGACGTCTTAGTCAACTACAGAAACAAGAGAAACATTACAAAATTCACTATTTAGCTGAATATATATATATATATATCTATATATAGATAGATATATGCATCTATATCTATAGATGCATATATCTTGTTCAGGTTTGAATGGGCAGCTGCAGGCTCTCACACACACACACACACACACACACACACACACACACACACACACACACACACACTAGGAGTCAGGTGACCAGAGAAACGATTGAATATGTAATTATTTCACGACAGAAAGGAAAATGAATAACGAGTCTGAAGTCAACACATATGATTTCTGTTCCTTTTCGAACACTGAATAATAAATGCTGAGATGATCCTGGTGTTGTGGAGCAGCCGTCCCAGGCACCAGGCCGTGGACCAGGACCAGGACCAGGACCAGGACCAGGAGCTACAGTCTTATAAAGAGTATTCCTTCACTTAGTGAGTTAAAGTGTCACTTAAAAGCTTCTTCAAAACAAAGGTCGGAAGATGAAAGGAGAACTCAGAGTCCTGTCATCAGCTTATAGCTGGGACTGGTTCAGGTCTATAGTTAGGACTGGTTCAGGTCTATAGTTAGGACTGGTTCAGGTCTATAGTTAGGACTGGTTCAGGTTTATAGTTAGGACTGGTTCAGGTCTATAGTTAGTGCTGGTTCAGGTATATAGTTAGAGCTGGTTCAGGTTTATAGTTAGGACTGGTTCAGGTCTATAGTTAGTGCTGGTTCAGGTTTATAGTTAGGGCTGGTTCAGGTTTATAGTTAGAGCTGGTTCAGGTTTATAGTTAGGGCTGGTTCAGGTCTATAGTTAGGCTGGTTCAGGTTTACAGTTAGTGCTGGTTCAGGTTTATAGTTAGGGCTGGTTCAGGTCTATAGTTAGGCTGGTTCAGGTTTATAGTTAGTGCTGGTTCAGGTTTATAGTTAGGGCTGGTTCAGGTCTATAGTTAGGCTGGTTCAGGTTTATAGTTAGGGCTGGTTCAGGTGTATAGTTAGGGCTGGTTCAGGTCTATAGTTAGGGCTGGTTCAGGTCTATAGTTAGGGCTGGTTCAGGTCTATAGTTAGGGCTGGTTCAGGTTTGTCCTGGTCCAGCCGCTAGTCATGCTGCTATAGGTCTAGACTGCTGGAGGACATCCTAGGATACACTGAGCTCCTCTCTTTTCTCCTCTTCCTCTCCATCTGTATCTAGAAGCTCCAAGAGACAAGTTATTGGCTGCTGTTCGATGACATCACCCTTTGTAGGGTAGCAAAAACCCACCAAGAGCAGATGGACAGTTCAGTACCTGCATTCACCTGTCGATGTTTGGCTTCTCTTGGTTTCTATGGAATTACAAAGTTTTGTTCTACTCGGCTTCCCTGGAGAACTGACACATGTGGAATTAAAAGAAAAAGCTTTGAAAAGTACTTTGAAGGACTTCGTTTGTCTCACCTTGGCATCGTGGATTCCTGACACCTCCTCAAAGGTCTTCTCCCCGACCATGACTGCGGCAAGGTTGGCGGTGTAGCTGGACAGCACCAGCAGGCAAAAGATGGCCCACAAGTTCATTAGAAACCGACCCGTCCAGCACTTTGGCGTCTTGGAGGAGACGGTGCGTCCGAACAGGATGGCGTAGCACAGGTTGAGAGCAGACGAGTATGAAAACACCCTGACCCTGTTACGCCCGTGAGGGGTCATGCCGTATGGACTCTTCCACTCGTACAGCGTAAGAAAGAGAGCAGTGATGTGCAGCGCCAGGAAGATGCCCACCCACATGGACCAGTGCAGGGGCCACATGAAGGCTCCGATGGGGGCCGCAGTGTCCTTACTGCGCACCAGGATGCCCAGGCTGGTCGAGAAGAAGGGTGAGGTGAAGTCAATCACCCGGCTCCGAGCGGAGTTAATACTAAAGGAGGTTACGGCCATGTCTGCCAGTCCGTTTAGAAGATCTCCCACGAGCCCAGTCCAGCGCCCCCCCTTCCACGCTCCGTACTTCCCGTCTCCTACGATGTAAAGGTCGAATTCGAATCCCAGGTCCTCGGCCAGTTTCTCCAGCAGGTCGATGCAGTATCCGTAGCAACACTTGCTGTGCTCTGCAGGCAGGAAGCTGCTGTTCCCGCCGGCCACCTCCCTGAAGAATCTCTCCAAAGTTTCCGAGCTGTTGGTGCTGGCGTCCAGGCAGTACTGCCCGGCCGGGCAGCTGCCTTCTTCGTCCACGTCCCGCGTGAAAACGAAGGGATGTTCCACCAGAGTCACCACCCGAACCCGACTCCCCAACACCGGCATCCCCGGCCTCCAGCGGCCCCTCGTCCTCCCGCTCATGCCATCTGTTCTGTGGCGAGGTTTGGGTCCCTGCCAAACTCCCTGGTCCTCTACCTGCAGCTGGCCTCCCTCCCAACTGCCCACCGTCACCCAGGTGGGCTGACCCAGCGCGTCCCGTCGCAAGCTCCAGATGTGGAAACGCTGCGAGGTGAGGACCTGAGAACTGTTCTGGTGGACTCGGACTTGACCTGTGAGACCGGAGAAAGACGTGTTGGACAGGAACCTGTGGGACATAAAAAAACAAAAAAAGACAGAAAAACAAAACCAGCAGCTAAAACACACACACACACACACACACACACACACACACACACACACACACACACACACACACACACCAGATGTGGCCTTTGAATTAACATCAGGTTTGATCTGTTCTCTGTTTTCAGATATCCAGGTTCTAAGATTTCACAACCTAGAGAACCAAACTGATAAACAGCAAAATTATCTTTTGTTGATTAAAATAACAGGCACCCTTATTGTACTGTAAATAAATCAGATCAGGTTGAACCTTGTTATTGTAAGAACTTATTTTCTTTAGACTTTATAGAAAGCAGTGGTTTCTTTAAAAGTAGGTTGTTTCGTTTTTTTAGTACACAAATCAGATTTTGATTTATTAGATATATTTATTTGTTTGCACAATAAAACAAAGCAGCACAAACACAACAACAAAAGAAAAGAAGCAAGTTCTGCTGTTGACATAAAAAATTTAAAGAATCCGGGTTTATAAGAGTAATCTCACCACAGTATTTAAATGCTGAACTTGAAAAACTGATGGAAGAAACCTGATTAGTCAGAATCAGAGTGTAAATAATTCAAACTAGTGGTCAGAACATAAAGCTGTCTCATGGTGACATCATCCAGGCGGGTTGCTATGGTCAGAACATAAAGCTGTCTCATGGTGACATCATCCAGGAGGGTTGCTATGGTCAGAACATAAAGCTGTCTCATGGTGACATCATCCAGGAGGGTTGCTATGGTCAGAACATAAAGCTGTCCCATGGTGACATCATCCAGGAGGGTTGCTATGGTCAGAACATAAAGCTGTCTCATGGTGACATCATCCAGGAGGGTTGCTATGGTCAGAACATAAAGCTGTCTCATGGTGACATCATCCAGGAGGGTTGCTATGGTCAGACAAAGTGATTGCACCTTCCTCACATGAATCTGTCTTTGAGCTTTGACTGAAGCGGTGTGATGGCACTGACTCGAGAGGAAGCTCCACCACTTGTTTATATGTATATATATTCCAAGAAAATTCTTTAAAGAAATATTTAAAAAGTGAATACAGAATGGGGAAAGTGCTTCTAGAAGCAGGACAGTGTTTCACACTTAACTCTTCTCAAGTCACAGTCACCAGCTGGACTGATTGTTTTGAAATATGCAGTGAATATTCGTGGTCCTCAAAGGATGTTTCCTCTGAATTTTGTTTGGGTGCTAGCATCATGACAAAAGTTTAACATCACAAACATCAGAACCTGAATTTAACCTGTCATTTCACGTACTGATGACTCTGAAAGCATTCAGAATTTGAAGATTTTTTTAACGTTCAGATGTCAGTGTGATGAGTCCGTCTGTGATCTGACTTCATATTCACACTTATGTTTCTGTTTTTCCTCACGCTCTCTCTTTCATTTATTTTGTTCTTTTCTCTTACTGCAGCTGATAATCCATCCTCTGAGGTTTTTATCTCTCAGTCTGAGTGTAATTTCATTTCCTGTGAATGTGTTTGATCTTTTCTGTCACTAAACTGAATGCTGCAGTTAAACCTTTAATCCTCCTCAAACCTGCAGCTTGTCTTGTTTCCTGCGGCTGTCAAACTCTAAGACAACGACTGACTCTGCTGCAGATCGCAGTGTTTTCTGCTGCTTGTCGCAGTTTCCTGCAGGTCTCAGTGTTTCCTGCAGGTCTCAGTGTTTCCTGCAGGTCTCAATGTATCCTGAGGTCTCAGTGTTTCCTGCAGGTCTCAGTGTATTCTGCAGGTCTCAGTGTTTCCTGCAGGTCTCAGTGTATTCTGCGGCACGTCACAGCCTCCTAACAGCTAACCTCCCATCAGCCTCTTCGTTCCCGCGACCCTGCGCTCCCGAGTCCTGCAGTGGGGACATTCCTCCAGACTCAGCTGCCAGGGGTCAGCTTGGACGGTCAGCTTCCTCAGGCAGTGGTTCTGGTGGCCATTGCTGGAGGAGGACACAGGGGAATTAGTGGTCGCCTGTCAGGTCTGAATTCAGAATAAGACCTCCCGCCAGCACCCATCGGGGCTACTACACCCTCTCCCGGTGCCACGATGGTCTTGGTCGCACATCTCCCTGGACTTCTTCACCGGCCTGCCCCTGTCCGAAGGTAACTCTGTCATTCTCCCCATTGTTGACCAGTTCTCCAAAATGGCTCACTTTGTTCCCCTGCCCAAGCTCTCCTTGGCCAAGGAGACGGCAGAGGTCATGCTCTCCTAAGTCTTTCGCCTTCACGGTCTCCCACAGGATGTGGTCTCCGACCGAGGGCCCCAGTTCGCGGCCGGGTTCTGGAAGGGATTCTGCAGACAGATGGGGGCTACAGCCAGCCTCTCTTCCGGGTTCCATCCCCAGTCCAACGGTTAGACGGAGCGTTACAATCTGGAGATGGAGACAGGGGTCCGTTGTATGGCCTCTCAGAACCCCACCTCTTGGAGCCAACAACTAAACTGGGTGGAGTACGCCCATAATTCATTTCCTGTCTCTGCCACAGGTCTCTCCCCCTTCCAGTGTGTTTACGGGTACCTGCCCCCCTTGTTTCCAGACCTCGAGGGAGAGGTTAGGTCCCATCCACACGAGCACTGGTGCGTCAGTGTCTCCTCACCTGGAGAAGGACGCAACTACTTAAAAGAGGGCAGCTGACAAGCACCGCACCCCATCTCCTCGCTACTGGGTGGGACAGACGGTCTGCCTGTCCACCAAAGATCTTCCCCTCCGTGTGGAGTCTCACCAGCTGGTGCCCAGGTTCATCGGCCCCTTCCCCATCTCCAAGGTGATTAACCCTGCGGCAGTCCAGTTACGACTCCCCAGGACCATCAGAGTCCATCCTACCTTCCATGTCTCCAAGGTTAAGCCAGTAAGAACCAGCCCACTGGTTCCCGCCTCCAAACCCCCTCGACTCCCCCGGATCATTGACGGCGGCCCAGTCTTCATGTCAAACGGCTGGTGGCAGTCCACCCCAGGGGTCGAGGTCGCCAGTTCCTAGTCGACTGGGAGGGTTATGGACCGAAAGAGAGGTCCTGGGTCTCCCCCAAGAACATTCTGGACCAATCGCTCAATCACCTGCCCCGACCCCACATATATGTACTCCCCTGCTTTCCCTGTTCCGGTGCAGATTGTCTTTGTTCTTCCTCGTGAGTTCTTCGTGTTAGTTTCTATGGTTTGTGACTTTGCCTTGTTCTCGGTTTTTGGATCTTTGCTCCCTGTTGGACTTGTTTGCCTTTACAGACTGACCTCCTGTGTTTGACTGCTTGGCGCGAGTAAAATACCTTCGACCTCACCTCGTCTCCTGTGTCTATCTCTGCTCTGCCCCAGAACCGTTACAGAACTCCACCTCATGAAATCTCGGAAACAGCAACTAGAGCGACTCTCCAACAAATCCGGACTCAAAGTACACACAGTACACACAGTACACACCCTGGCTTGCAAGGAATACATACAGCAATACAAACTGTCTCTCAATACTGCACACTCCACCTACTACTCTGGCATCATCCACTCCGGTTCCGCCAACCCCAAGGTCCTCTTCTCCACCATAAATAAACTTCTCAAACCTCTGGACAATCGCTCACAACTCCTTCTTGGCTTTCTACAAAAGTTTAAACCATGCTCAACTAGTACTAAGGGGCCCAAAGTGTGCCAAAAAAATATCCCCCACACCATTACACCACCACCACCACCAGCCTGAACCATTGGTACAAGGCAGGCTGGATCCATGGTTCCATGTTGTTTACGCCAAATTCTGACCCGACCATCTGAATGTCGCAGCTGAAATCGAGACTCATCAGACCAGGCAACGTTTTTCAATCTTCTATTGTCCAATTTTGTGGTATGGTCTCCTCCTGCTGGAGCCTCAGGTTCCTGTTCTTAGCTGAAGGGGTGGCCCCCGGTGTGGTCTCCTCCTGCTGGAGCCTCAGGTTCCTGTTCTTACTGAAGGAGTGGCCCCCGGTGCGGTTTCCTGCTGCTGGAGCCTCAGGTTCTTACTGAAGGAGAGGTCCCCGTTGTGGTCTTACCTTGGTTGTAACAATTGGTTATTTGAGTTACTGTTGCCTTTCTATCATCTCCAACCACTCTGCCTGTTCTCCTCTGACCTCAACGAGGCATGGTCACTGGATATTTTCTCTTTTTCGGACCATAGAGACCTAGAGAACCTAGAGATGGTTGTGCGTGAACATCCCGGTAGATCAGCAGTTTTTGAAATACTTGCCACAAGTATGCCATGTTCAAAGTCTTCCCCATTCTGATGCATATATATATATATATATATATATATATATATATATATATATATATATATATATACAGTATATATATATATATATATATATATATATAGATGTGTATATATATATATATTTATGTTTATACAACAACAAAATCTTTATATTCACAAACAGAAGATAAAATAAAAGGCACAGATTGTATTTATGAAAATGAAAATGGGTGTGTGCTTCCTCTCTTCTTTCTCTCTCGGGTCCTACAGTCTTAACCCTTCCCGTCTGAGAGGTAAGGGCGGAGGATTTTCCTCCACTTCACTGATAACACACAACTGTTTGCATGAATCCACAGTTTAGTGAGAAAATTATTAACATTATTATGTTATATGCAGCTGGAGAAATATCAGAACTCATTAGGACTAAAATGAGGAATTCATGTTAATATTTCACTGGCACTGATTACATTTGCTAATGAACACTGATTATAAATCTCCTGATGGTGTTGGAGACTGTGTGGCGCATAAACACTCATCATTAACTCATCATTTCTGTGTGTTTAGACAAACTGAGGTCAGTATGATATTTGATCCTGGTTAAATAACAGAATCATTATCATTATGTTTCTCAGAACACAGATAATTTTCTGTGGGGTCAGAGTGTCCTTACCTGGACAGGTACTGTCCGGAGGACGGCACCTCGTGCTTGTTGGGTTTGTCGTAGCAGTTCACCATGTTCTGGATCAGAGCCAGGTCCGGTCTTACCACGGTTGCCGCGGCGATGGCCCTGGTGACGAGCTGCAGGGCATCGCTGACGTAGAAGTCGAGCGGTTTCCTCTCCACCTCTCCGTAGGCCAGCAGGCCGAGAGGCCGCCCGATGGCATGCAGTGCGTCGGGGCTGAGGGGCTGGCCCAGCACCCAGTGCACCATGGGTAAGGTGAGCCCCAGGTCCTGAGCGCTGCGCAGCACCGCCGCCGCGCACTGGGGGTCCGCTCCAAACAGCAGCACCGACGCCGGCGAGGGCTGCTTCTGTCGGAAGTGTCGGGAAAGGAAGTCGTGGATCTGAGTGTCGTCATGTGCTGACTGTGTCAGGTTCAGGAGGGCACGCACGTGCCAGGTGACTCTGCCCCCGCTGTCCCATGATGCACCGCTCCCACTGCCACCGTCCAGTAGCCGCAGGATGCCCTGAGCCTCCTCCCAACCTCGACACAGGACCACGGTACCCTCCTTCCAGCCAGACCGCTGCAGAACCGTCAGCAACAGGTTGGACAGACCGGACTCTGGAACCCCCATCGCCATCTGCAGGTGAAACCGGTTCTATGCAGGACCAGGAGTTAGAATCAGGAAGAGAACCAGAAGGAGAACAACATGTCAGAACAAATCATCAGATATCAATCAGATGTCACAGAACATTAGAACCTGTCTATTGTCTGGAGGACAAATCTATTTCTGAAGCGCAACGTTCAACAAACCAAGAGAGAGAGAACCATTAATTAACCATTAAAGTGTCGTCAAGGACACATCAGAGAACCATCAGAGAAACATCAGAGAACCATCAGAGAGCCATTAGAGAACCAACAGAGAACCATCATAGAACCATTAGAGAACCATCATAGAACTATTAGAGAAACATCAGAGAACAATCAGAGAACTATTAGAGAAACATCAGAGAACGATTAGAGAAACATCAGAGAACCATTAGAGAACTATTAGAAAAACATCAGAGAACTATTAGAGAAACATCAGAGAACCATTAGAGAACCAACAGAGAACCATTAGAGAACCAACAGAGAACCATTAGAGAACCATCAGAGAACCAACATACAGAAGAAGCAATGCTCTAAAAAACATTTTACATTTAAATTAGTTTTGGCTTCATGAGTTTATATTTCCTCCTCGTCATCTTCTGGTCCTTTTGGTTTTAATTCCCAAACTGAAAAAACATTTTTGAAACTTTCTCCTTCTTTCGCTCCTGAATCACAACGTCGTTGCTCTGTTAGTGTGTTGTATAACTGACCTCATGGTGCTGCTGTTGCTCTGTTAGCGTGTCGTATAACTGACCTCATGGTGCTGCTGTTGCTCTGTTAGCGTGTTCTATAACTGACCTCATGGTGCTGCTGTTGCTCTGTTAGCGTGTTCTATAACTGACCTCAGGGTGCTGCTGTTGCTCTGTTAGCTTATTGTATAACTGACCTCATGGGGCTGCTGTTGCTCTGTTAGCGTGTTGTATAACTGACCTCATGTGGCTGCTGTTGCTCTGTTAGCTTATTGTATAACTGACCTCATGGGGCTGCTGTTGCTCTGTTAGCGTGTTGTATAACTGACCTCATGGTGCTGCTGTTGCTCTGTTAGCGTGTTCTATAACTGACCTCATGGTGCTGCTGTTGCTCTGTTAGCGTGTTCTATAACTGACCTCAGGGTGCTGCTGTTGCTCTGTTAGCGTGTTCTATAACTGACCTCATGGTGCTGCTGTTGCTCTGTTAGCGTGTACTATAACTGACCTCATGGTGCTGTTGTTGCTCTGTTAGCGTGTTGTATAACTGACCTCATGGTGCTGCTGTTGCTCTGTTAGCGTGTTGTATAACTGACCTCATGGGGCTGCTGTTGCTCTGTTAGCGTGTTGTATAACTGACCTCATGGTGCTGCTGTTGCTCTGTTAGTGTATTGTATAACTGACCTCATGGTGCTGCTGTTGCTGTTAGCGTGTCATATAACTGACCTCATGGTGCTGCTGTTGCTCTGTTAGTTTGTTGTATAACTGACCACATAGTGCTGCTGTTGCTGTTTATAAATGCATCACGGCTCCAAAGTGTAAATCATCTGCATAAAGACAAATGTGTTCTTAGCCCCCTAACCCTAAATATATTCTGGTGGGTCCCTGTTTGTTTTCTCGTCATGTTTCTTGCAACATGTCGGTGTTTCACGCTGCTGTGCTGAATAACTGAGATGGTGATGCAGCGATGCACCAACAGAAATGTGATGAAGACAACTAATAACAAGGAAACATGGATTTAAATTATGTTTACAAATGTTGGATGCAAATGGAAATAAATGAATTGTGATTCTTGGACCCAAAGGACCCCCAGTTGGTTTTAGTGAGAAACACTAAATATGAGCAGAAATGTATTGATTGAAAACTTTTTTAGGAAACTCATTTGCCACCAAAAAACGTATACAGACAACAATAGACACAGTGCACAACAAACAAGAACACATCACAGAGAATAAATAAATAACACCAAAAAATGCCATATGAAACATGATCAAACCACATCAATCTAAAAACCACATCTAAAGGTGTTCATTAAAAAATATAACTGCTGCTGAAACGAAAGATGATTCAGTAGAACACTGAGGCCTCCTGACTCTCTCTGAAAGACCTTCTGAGTGGTTCAGTAGAACACTGAGGCCTCCTAAGTCTCTCTGAAAGAACTTCTGAGTGGTTTCGTTCAGAGCCAGGTCAGTTTAGGTGATATCTGATACACAGAAATAACTTTTGTTACCAAACAGTTTTTGTGTTTCTGCAGATTGAAGCGAGAATCGTTTCCTGAGGAGAAATAAAAAGCAGCTGATTCTTCATTACTGTTTCTGCTCAACACAGCTGAATATAACCAGCCCTCCAGCTCGCGTCTGTCCTAGGGCATCCTGGGAAATGTAGGAAATCACTGACTGAAGCAGAACTCATGTTTAAATGTAAAACATTACATACCTAATAACAATAATCCTCTATGTCAAAGGGTCACTTCCTGTTGTTGATTGGATTCATGTTCTCAATCCTCACAAACAATACTCTGAGTGTTTTCTCGTGTGCTGACCTGAATCCAAGTCTTTGACCCCCATGTTAACCCCCCCTCAGAAATATCAGCAAACTGAGATCTGTATTATCAACCGCTGAATTAGAGATGATCATACATGCATTTATCTCTTCTCTTATTTTTATTGTAATATACTTTTCTCCTCACTCAGTATGTCTGCGATTAACCGTTTGCAGGTAATCCAGAATGCTGCTGCCAGATTAGTGATTTAGATCTCACATCCCCCCATACTCAGACCTCTAGACGGTCTCACATCATCCCATACTCAGACCTCTAGACGGTCTCACATCCCCCCATACTCAGATCTCTTATAGACGGTCTCACATCCCCCCCATACTCAGATCTATAGACGGACTCAGATCTATAGATGGTCTCACATCCCCCCATACTCAGACCTCTAGACGGTCTCAGATCCCCCCATACTCAGACCTCTAGACGGTCTCACATCCCCCCATACTCAGACCTCTAGACGGTCTCACATCCCCCCATACTCAGACCTCTAGACGATCTCACATCCCCCCATACTCAGACCTCTAGACGGTCTCACATCCCCCCATACTCAGACCTCTAGACGGTCTCACATCCCCCCATACTCAGACCTCTAGACGGTCTCACATCCCCCCATACTCAGACCTCTAGACGATCTCACATCCCCCCATACTCAGACCTCTAGACGGTCTCACATCACCCCATACTCAGACCTCTAGACGGTCTCACATCACCCCCATACTCAGATCTCTAGACGGTCTCACGTCACCCCCATACTCAGACCTCTAGACGGTCTCACATAACCCCCATACTCAGATCTCTTATAGACGGTCTCACATTCCCCCCATACTCAGACTTCTTCACTGACTTCCTGTAGAGTATGGGTTTCAATTCAAAATTATCACTCTCACTTACAGAGCACTACACAGCCAGAGTCCTGCATATGTGGCTGAACTACTTCGCCCTTATTTACCAGATCTCAGGTCAAACCTGTTAAATGTTCTGTAAGTCCCACACACTCGCCTTAAGACCCGTGGGGACCAAGCTTTTGAGGCAGTAGCTCCAAAGCTATGGATGCTCTGCCGGCTCCCCGACGGTTTGCGGATTCTGTGTTGTTGTTGAGAACACAACTAAAGACAACACAACTAAAGACAACACAACTAAAGACAAGATCTGGTCATGACCAGATCATCTCGGGGGGGAGAGGTGTTGAGTTCTATTGAATCCAGTATTTCATTGTCTCTGGTGGGACATGTAACATATTGAGTGGATGTGGGCAGAGTGGAGGATGGAGGGGCATGATTAAACTCACCAGAGATAAGAAAAGGGGGGGGGGTTCTTTGTATTCACACAACAAGCTACTCAACAGCAGAGATCAGAGTTCACATTAACCATAGAGGTAATGCTTAACTAACCAGCAGCAGCTTTAAGTTATAAACTAAGACAACAAGAAACTGACTAACTCATAAAGAAAGTGTCTCTGTGTAAAACATCAGGAGTACTGAAACTATTTCTGCTAATAAATATGGAATAAAAAAAACTTTCTAACAGTTTGTTGAAATGGTGAATCAATGAAACACAGAAACAAGATCAAAGAAGTTGATTCAATAAAATATGAATAAAATATAAAAAGGAGAAGAGATGAAAAGATAACCATCTGTTACACAAACCTGATTTCCATCCATCCACTTGACTGTTAAATATTTCATAGTTTAAACATTCACTGTTCCTTCAGATGTCATTACTACCAATATAAATAAAAGCATAGCTGTATACACACTGTATAAGCATTGTATACTGTGGAAGGAAAATATTTTATGTTTATGCTTAATAAATGTCTTACGCTTAGGAAAACTATGAAGCCACATTAACACATATATTAGGGTTATTAAGAGCACAATATTCATAGTTTTATGTATCTGTTAATCACTGACATGGTATTATAAAGTTACATTCAGGTATAGCTGTAAGCAGGCCCAAAGAAATGGGGGGGGTAGACAGACTCAGGAGATAAGGGACAGAGAAGAGAGCCCAGTGAAGGCAGAAGACGACAAGGTCACGATAAGTTAGCGCCTTAGGCTCAGCTGTTGTGGATATTATGGCTAGTAGCAGGGGAATATTATGGCACGGGAAAATAAACATGAGGCAGACAGTGAAATAATGTTTAATTGAATAATGTCAATCTGAATGTTCGTGGGTTGTACTTCCGGACAGCAACTCGAGTTATTTGTAATCTGTGCATTGCAAATAAATCTACGTGAATTGAACTTTGATCCAATCTCTCTGGTATTCTGTGGGTGGTGATAATATAAATCCTTATATTGTGTGTATATTCTTATTCTTACTGTCTGTGAAATAGGTTAAAGGTTACTCGAGTCCAGAGTTGTGTCTGGCAAAAGACGCTCTGTCTTTCTCTCAAGGATAGATACACGCCTTGGATCACAACACTCATGCATGTTATCACTATATTTACAGTAGAGAAGCAGACAGCCGTTGCACGTGCCAGTCTGGTAAGGAGAGGTGGGATTGTTTTCCCCCTTTTCAGCTCAGAGCCAACCAGAGGTCAGGATGGTAAGATACAAACCTGTGACGAAGTCGGTGTATGAAAGGGCCAAACTTCCGTCTCTTCGTGATATTCCTTCCTCTCAACCTGCGTGTTGACAGAGGGACTCCCTGCTTTTGCAATTGCAGCGCTGGTAAACTTTGCATGTGACCAAAGAATAAATCTTGGACCAGCACGAGAGAAGTTGTTGGCTGAATTATTCCTGAGGCTCCACCAGGCATCCAATCAGAACACGCTAACAGTGGTCAATTACTGAGGTCCCGTAAGTGAGTTCCTGTGGTGCCTCACTAGCAGTCAGATAGGAAATAGTTGTGAAGTTTATACAGAATTAGGTTTTAAGGAAGTTAGCCATCATCGAGCAGAATACGCAATAAACGGAAGAAATTCAGCCACCACAATTGGCGAGCCAGCCAGGAGGGCACCACGGGGGACCACGCCAAGCGAGGCGACCTTTGCTCCTCACAGACTTACCGATCCAAGACGTGGCGCCACGTAAAGTAAAGGTAAGCAGAAAGCCACTGTCTAAAGTTTCTGCATCGGAGGTCTCAGTCTATGAGGAGGAAAGGACGGCTGTGACGGTGGCACCCCCAAGGACGCCCTGATACCGTAAGACAGATACGGCACTCAGTAATACTTTGTAGAACCCCACTAGTGTAACGTGCTTTAATTCTGATTGAGCTGTGGCATAATTGTTGAGAAAATAAACTAACATACTGTTTCTATTTCCATTCAGGAATAGTGTTTCTGGTACTACAAAATAGATCATCGTGATAATAACATTGAACTGCATGGAGATTGGTTGAAGTTCATGAAGCGTAATTCCGGGCACGTGCACGTGCTGTAAATTCCTATAGGTGAAGTACTAAAATCCCTGCAGGTGAAAGTACAGTTAAGACTCCCAGTCGTAAAGAGCAGTTTTTAAGTCTAGTGTCTGGGAGCAGAGGAAAAATTCCTATAAGTGTTCAAAAAACTGTTTGAAAACAAGACTCCTAGTCGTAAAGAGCAGTTATTAAGTCTAGTGTCTAGGAGCAGAAGAGTGTTTGTGTCTAAATAGCGCTAAAAAGGGAGACTTGTGGCCATGAGCAGTGGGTTGGGTGGTTTGTAAATACGTAGGGCAGTAAGTTTAAAAAAAACCTTCGTGTGTTACCGGGCATAGTCCGCTTTGTTTAGAAACATAGAAGTTGTGTGTTTTGTAAATACGTAGGGCATAGTCGTGTTTAAAAGTTTAAGAGGCTTATGGTTGATTACCGGGTGAAATTATATGTTGTGTGCGTATAGTAAAATCATGGATAATAAAGAACTGACTGAGTGATTGAGAAGTGAGCGTGAGGCTGCGAGTGATTCTCTGCGGTGTGTTACGCAGCTGCTGCTGCTGCTATCTTGATGTTGAAACGTATAATACTGTACAAAAACTGTGTTTGGCTTTAACCCCCGCATATGCATGATAAACTGTCTGCTTGTTGAAATGAAGCTTTCCGTGAGTTATGGCCATTAACTTACGTGCACCCTGACCTGTGTATGTTGCTGTAACTGTCAGGATCCCTGTCTGACCCATTGGCCTGCCTCCAGACACCTCCCATGGCCACACCCCTAATTGATGCACAGCTGCGGACAATCACACTGTATACACAGGGAGGTGTTCCTGAAGGATGAACTCATCAGGTCAAAGGTCACTCTACAGAGGAACTGCTGTGTTTGGAGAAGATTCCTGGAAAGATGAGTTTAGTTGTTTCACTTTTAATGAAATAATTCTCAGTCCTCAGAAGGGCAACTGCAGCTTTAAAGTGAGAGAGTAAAACTATCTAGGAAACGTCTGACGACAGGAAGTGTGTCTGATGACATTAGAAGTGTAGCTCGTTGGTTATCATCTTGGTGGATACATTCAGTCCATACATCTGGACTTAGAGGAATCAAGATGCTTGGTAGTTTTTCTTCTCAGGTCTGGTTTTGTTGAAGAAATGAACGCTGCACACTTTATGACTCAAGTGAACACTCACCCGTACTTTATTCAACTCATCACTTCAAGTTCTGAAGTGGGCCCGAAACTGAAACTTCAAATTGATAAAAAAGAGGAGTTCTGTGTCCCGGTTTAATAAATCTGTTTCAGTGATGACATTAAATAATCAGTTTCCTCTGCAGCTCTTTGGCTGCAGGAAAACATCCCGACTAGGAGTCCTGCTAACTGAGCAGAACGTGTAATAAAGTAATAAAGTGAGATGACAGCACAGCCGTTAGCCGCTCGCTCGCTCTTGAATATTAACAAGCAGTTCGTCGCGCTGTCATAAGCTCTTGTTACTCCAGCAAACACATTGAAACCAGTCTGGAGATATGTACGGTGGCCCTGAGGGTAAAAACACAACACACATTTAGTCAAATGTTTTTGTGTTTAGTGACATTTTATTTTGTTAAATGTTAATGTGTTGTTTGTTTGTGAAATATTATCTTTGTGAAATATTATTGGATAAATATCTGTTTTGTGAAATGTCACTTTAGTGTAATGTTGTGTTTTGTGAAATATTGTGAATTATGGAATGTTGTGTTCTGACGCTCAGGGCCACCGTAGCTGCCAGCTTTCTCTACATCACCAACACGCTGCCTTCAAGCCCCCACGTTCATCACAACACTGAAGATGTATCTCTTCTTAGAGTCACAGTTCTTAGAGATCATCTGACTGGTGCATTTTGATATTTGGAAAGTTGTCCAGTGCTGTCAGCCATCCCATAATCCATAATCCATAATACATTGTTCAAAGCTCAGTGAACGCCACAGAAGAATCAGTATGTGCTAACTGAGAGGTTTGTTTCTCCGATCACAGGAAAGAGCTTTCATCTCAACCAGAATCATATGCTCCTCATTATAGATTTGGACACATTGTCCCTCTTCAGGACTAAATTAGCTCATAATTCAAGACCCACTTTGGTAGAATAACAATGGTAATTACTTAAGTTAGCAAATATATTGACAGTTGGTAACTGTTTGTCTCACTGAGAAACTCAGGGATGTGAAACTAGGACACAGATCCAACAAGTCATGTAGTGTAACAGTACATCTATATCTCAAAGTCATGTAGTGTAACAGTACATCTACATCTCAAAGTCAAGTAGTGTAACAGTACATCTATATCTCAAAGTCATGTAGTGTAACAGTACATCTATATCTCAAAGTCATGTAGTGTAACAGTACATCTATCTGACGACCTTGAAGTTTGTGTAGTGTAACAGTACATCTATATGATGACCTTGAAGTTCGTGTAGTGTAACAGTACATCTATATGATGACCTTGAAGTTCGTGTAGTGTAACAGTACATCTATATGATGACCTTGAAGTTCGTGTAGTGTAACAGTACATCTATATGATGACCTTGAAGTTCGTGTAGTGTAACAGTACATCTATATGATGACCTTGAAGTTCGTGTAGTGTAACAGTACATCTATCTGACGACCTTGAAGTTTGTGTCACCTGAACTTGGCTTTGGTTTCTCTCACAGTCTAATCTGGTTTCTGTTCGGAGTAAAAGTAGCATGAAGGATTTAGAAAAGGTAGCTTGGCTCTGAGGTGTGAGCTGCAGAGCCAAAAACCTTAAAGGACTCTGTGTTCAATTAATTTCGGGAATATGGTTCCAGCACCATGTACCGACTACCCTGATCATAGACTGCACGTCAGATCCTTCGGCAGCATCTGAAACTGGTTTCTGGTGGTGGAGTTATTGAAACACTCTGATACACGAGGGACCGCGGAGCAGGACCTCACTCTGGGCCTCGTGTCACATGCTCGCGCCTACTTTTCTAGATTGAGACTCAACAGCCCCATAGAAGTGTACGCAGACAACTAGCATTGCATTTCCTTCTCATTGTGAATACATGCATTGAAGTCCATCCATCCATCATCCTCTCATCCGGTCGGGTCTCGGTGGCAGCAGCCAGCAGGCTGAGCCAGACTTCCCTCTGACCCCAACATGTTCAGCTCATTCTGGGGGATCCCGAGATATAATCCCTCCAGAGGGTTCTGGGTCTTCCCCAGTTGGGCTGGAACACCTCCAGGGGGAGGAAACCAGGAGGCAACTCATCTCCTTACTCTATCTCTAAGGCTGAGCCCTACAGAGGAAACTCATCTCCTTACCCTATCTCTAAGGCTGAGCCATACAGAGGAAACTCATCTCCTTACCCTATCTCTAAGGCTGAGCCCGGCCACCCTATAGAGGAAACTCATCTCTCTACCCTATCGCTAAGGCTGAGCCCTACAGAGGAAACTCATCTCCTTACCCTATCACTAAGGCTGAGCCCTACAGAGGAAACTCATCTCCTTACCCTATCTCTAAGGCTGAGCCCTACGGAGGAAACTCATCTCCTTACCCTATCTCTAAGGCTGAGCCCTACAGAGGAAACTCATCTCCTTACCCTATCTCTAAGGCTGAGCCCTACAGAGAAAACTCATCTCCTTATCCTATCTCTAAGGCTGAGCCCGGCCACCCTACAGAGGAAACTCATCTCCTTACCCTATCTCTAAGGCTGAGCCCTCCCACCCTACAGAGGAAACTCATTTCGGCCGCTTGTATCCGAGCCAGAGTTCGTGACCATCGGTGAGGGTCGGCACGTAGACCGCCCGGTAAATTGAGAGCTTCTTCTTCCGGCTCAGCTCCTCTTCACCAGACGGTGAATGTATTGAAGTAAGAAGTACAATAATTCCCTCTGAAATGTGGAGGAGTAGAAAGTAGCATCAAGACTTCATTTCTTTCCACCACTGATTAATACCATACAGTTCCTTAAAAAAGGTTCAACGACCAGGTCTACCAGTGGAAACGTTAGTCTGGATTCCAGAACTACACCAATCTCAATGAACATGTGGATCTATGTTGTTTAACCCAATAATAATTCCTATATTTATTTATTCATATATCTCCACAGGGTTTCTACGTATTAGCTGGTACCTGCAGAAGTACTCCCACATGCTCCTGGTAGGAAATCACTGTATTAGTGCAAATATGAACGAATTAGGGAATCTAGCAGGCACAGATCCAAAGATCCAGAGGCTCCAAGACGAAGAGACAAAGAGACACCAGGCGACCAGAAAGAGAAGAGTCTCATAATCTGTCCATGACTCATCAGACGAGCCTCCGCTGGCTCGCCGCCATCTTTGTTCAAGAAATGATTCCTCTCCTCACACTGATGCACCAACTAACAATCACTCAGTATTTATATCATGCAACTACTACAAACCTGTGTATTTCTTCAGTCTGTCTTCAGTCTGTCTTCAGTCTGTCTTCAGTCTGTCTCTAGTCCATCTCTACTCTGTCTTCAGTCTGTCTTCAGTCTGTCTCTAGTCCATCTCTACTCTGTCTTCAGTCTGTCTTCAGTCTGTCTTCTGTCTGTCTCTAGTCCGTCTGTAGAGTTGTGGCTCAGTCTGAGGTTCATCTCACTAAAAGCTCAGCAGTCCAGTGTCTCTGATGAAAGAGGACAGACGGCTGCTGGCTCTGGTCCAGCTCATCCATCACAGAAGACATTAAACCACCAGCTGTTTACATCCAACATTTAGGTAATGACTGCTGCAGCCAATCCCACGGGCCCAGAGCCAGCTGGAGACGCTGGTCCTCAGCTGATCGTCCTCCACCAGGTGCAGGTGTCCCCACAGAGACAAGCTGATCGTCCTCCACCAGGTGCAGGTGTCCCCACAGAGACAAGCTGATCGTCCTCCACCAGGTGCAGGTGTCCCCACAGAGACAAGCTGATTGTCCTCCACCAGGTGCAGGTTGTCCCCACAGAGACAAGCTGATTGTCCTCCACCAGGTGCAGGTGTCCCCACAGAGACAAGCTGATTGTCCTCCACCAGGTGCAGGTTGTCCCCACAGAGACAAGCTGATCGTCCTCCACCAGGTGCAGGTGTCCCCACAGAGACAAGCTGATCGTCCTCCACCAAGTGCAGGTGTGCCCACAGAGACAACCTGATCGTCCTCCACCAGGTGCAGGTTGTCCCCACAGAGACAAGCTGATCGTCCTCCACCAGGTGCAGGTGTCCCCACAGAGACAAGCTGATTGTCCTCCACCAGGTGCAGGTGTCCCCACAGAGACAAACATCGTCATGGACAACATGTTTCTGCAGCACTGATCTGATTGGAGCAGAAATTAGGTCAAGTTACTGTGAAGCAGAGTGAGGTCTAAGCCCCGCCCCTTTTCATATGTCACCAGCGGTGGTCTGAGACACAGAAGAGGTCAAAGGTCAGCTGATGTGATTGTTGTTGTCGACTGAATTAACTGAAGGTCACAGTCATTACAGCACTGATGCATGCTGGGATATATGGCAACCTGCCAGTTTCACAAAATGTTTCGGAGCGTGACCAACAGCATTATCTGTCTCACACACACACGCACGCACGCACGCACACACGCATGCACACACACACACACACACACACACACACACACTCACTCACAGTTAATGTGGAGCATTTGATTGGATGAGGAAGTGAAAATAAAAAGTTACGTTTTATTTGACCGTCGATATGTAGTATAAAGTATAAAGTACTGACAGTATAAAGTACTGACTGTATAAAGTACTGACAGTATTACATTACACTACATTACATTACATTTAGCAGACACTTTCATCCAAAGCGACTACAATAAGTGATTCAACATGAGAGTTCAAACCAGAACAACAAGAATCAAGAAAGTACAATTTCCTCAAGAAAGTTAAACTACCAAGTTTATAAGTAAGAGACATTAAGTACTACGAGAGTACTACATACCTGGTGTAAGGTTAGACCAGGTCCTGGTGTAAGGTTAGACCATGTCCTGGTGTAAGGTTAGACCATGTCCTGGTGTAAGGTTAGACCATGTCCTGGTGTGAGGTTAGACCAGGTCCTGGTGTGAGGTTAGACCATGTCCTGGATGTAGAGTGGACCCCATTTGTTCACAGCACGGTACGCAAGGACCAATGTTTAGAAGTGGTAACCAGCAGCCACCGGTAACCAGCAGCAACCAGCAGCCACCGGTAACCAGCAGCCACCGCTAACCAGCAGCCACCGGTAACCAGCAGCCACCAGCAGCAACCAGCAGCCACCGGTAACCAGCAGCAACCAGCAGCCACCGGTAACCAGCAGCCACCGGTAACCAGCGGCAACCAGCAGCCACCGGTAACCAGCAGCCACCGGTAACCAGCAGCCACCGGTAACCAGCAGCCACCAGCAGCAACCAGCAGCCACCGGTAACCAGCAGCAACCAGCAGCCACCGGTAACCAGCAGCCACCGGTAACCAGCGGCAACCAGCAGCCACCGGTAACCAGCAGCCACCGGTAACCAGCAGCCACCGGTAACCAGCAGCCACCAGCAGCAACCAGCAGCCACCGGTAACCAGCAGCAACCAGCAGCCACCGGTAACCAGCAGCCACCGGTAACCAGCGGCAACCAGCAGCCACCGGTAACCAGCAGCCACCGGTAACCAGCAGCCACCGGTAACCAGCAGCAACCAGCAGCCACCGGTAACCAGCAGCAACCAGCAGCCACCGGTAACCAGCAGCAACCAGCAGCCACCGGTAACCAGGGAAGGGAGCGGAGTAGTGAGGGTGAGTTTAGGATGAAGACCAGTCGAGCTGCTGCATTCTGGATGAGCTGCAGAGGTCGGATGGCACCAGCAGGTAGACCTGCCAGAACCAGAACCTGGATCAGAACCTTCTGGGTGCCTTAACACATGCTGATGCATTATCATGAATATTGTGAGTTTTCGTGAAACTCTGTTGCCATGGCGATGCATCATTGCCACGTAAAATGGAGCTGATTGTTAAGTAGCTTAGGATGCTCAAAAACTCATGCAACTTTACACGTGTCATCGGTGATGGAAATACATAATTTATGTGGGTTTTTGGCTTAGCCATTACAAATCGCCTGAATAGCGCCCCCTACACATTTCTACACATTTCAGAAGAGCAGCTCCAGCGCTACGTTACCCCTACATATATAAAATTTGGTATGCACATGTATCACATGGATACTTATATAAATGTCTCTTGGCATCATGCTCTAAACCGTACCGGAAGTCGGCCATTTGTATTTTTGTGTGATAATTTCATTATTTTTTGCCCCTTTTCTAAGCGCTTTACTTTACCATCTCCTCCTAGGGAGTTCGTCAGATCCACTTAAAATTTGCTCGGTATGATCTAAAGACCTTCGTGAATAAAAGTTATGAAAAGCTTTACGTTTCACGGAACGACGTGACCGTGGCGTGGCGGCCATTTACATGACATGGTCTACACTTCACATAGAAACATGATGCATGTTGTTGGGCATGTCCTCTAGCGCCACACAGTGGATACAGGAACTGGTGAAGTGTTTGCAGCGTAACGTCCTGCGTCACGAACTCCACACGGGAGAAAACGTCTGACTGGTGGTCGAACATTCTCGGCCGGGCTAGCCGGCGTCCCGCCAGCGCCCCCGACGAGCAGAGGGGCGAGGACCCGATCATCACTGCTCGCAGCTTTAATTATTATTATTATTGTATTACATTTTTATTAGTATGCCACAAGCAGTCACTCCCTGTTACAGGGAGCAGAGGACAGACGGTAGCTTGAAGCTAGCTGATCATTGATGAGCTACAGTCTGCTGCTGGGAGAGCAAAGCATGCTGGGAGAACAGCTACCCTGATTCTCTGGTTTACAGAAGAAGAAAGTGATCAGCTGAGTGAATGTTTCTACAGTTTCATCTTCAGCAGAAATCTATTGATAAAACATAAGCTACACAGAAAACACGTCACATTTAGAAAATAAGTAAAACACAAACATCAATGAGACGACACACAGACAACATCAAGACAGACATTAAAGATAGAAAACACTATTCAAGAACACACAACTGAGTTTCAACACAATCAAAGTTTCAGAGGACAGAACCCAGGACCCAGAGAGACTCCAGACCCCGTCTCTCTGGACTCCAGACCCCATCTCTCTAGACTCATACTCACATAGTGATCACGCTCTCCTTGTGCCCCTTGGAACTCGCTGTTCCCACCCTTCTGATTCCCTCCCCACCAGAGAGGCCCTGGAGCCTGTTTTAGATGCCAGGAGTCACCTCCTGGCATCCCTCAGGAGGGCCCACCTGAGGGCCCCTCTGAGAGCCCACCTGAGGGCCCCTCTGAGAGCCCACCTGAGGGCCCCTCTGAGGGCCCCTCTGTGGGCCCCTCTGAGAGCCCCTCTGAGGGCCCCTCTGAGGGCCCCTCTGAGAGCCCACCTGAGGGCCCCTCTGAGAGCCCACCTGAGGGCCCCTCAGAGGGCCCACCTGAGGGCCCCTCTGAGGGCCCACACATATATATGTATGTATATATATACATAGACATAAATATGTATATATATATGTATGTATATATATACATACATATATATACATATACATATATATATACATATACATATATATATACATATACATACGTATATATATGTATATGTATATATGTATATGTATGTATAGACATCATATGAAACCAACACACAGCTGCCGGTAACCAAGAGGAAGGAAAGAGGCAGAGAGAGGAAGGAGAGAGGCAGAAAGGAAGGAGAGAGGAAGGAGAGAGGCAGAGAGAGGAAGGAGAGAGGCAGAAAGGAAGGAGAGAGGAAGGAGAGAGGCAGAGAGAGGAAGGAGAGAGGCAGAGAGAGGAGAGAGGCAGAGAGAGGAAGGAGAGAGGCAGAAAGGAAGGAGAGAGGAAGGAGAGAGGCAGAGAGAGGAAGGAGAGAGGCAGAAAGGAAGGAGAGGGAAGGAGAGAGGCAGAGAGAGGAAGGAGAGAGGCAGAGAGAGGAAGGAGAGAGGCAGAGAGAGGAAGGAGAGAGGCAGAAAGGAAGGAGAGAGGACGGAGAGAGGCAGAGAGGTGGAGGATAATCCTCTCTGATCAAAGACTTTCTAAACACTAAATAAATATTTCACTTCATCAGAGAGAATCCAGCAGCTCAGACACACTGGATTTATGACACACAACAACACAACAACTACACAACTACACAACAACTACACATCTACACAGCTACACAACTACACAACAACTACACATCTACACAGCTACACAACTACACAACAACTACACATCTACACAGCTACACAACTACTACACATCTACACAACAACACAACAACTACACATCTACACAGCTACACAACTACACAATTACACATCTACACAGCTACACAACTACACAACAACTACACATCTACACAGCTACACAACTACACAACAACTACACATCTACACAGCTACACAACAACTACACATCTACACAGCTACACAACTACACAACAACTACACATCTACACAACTACACAACATCTACACAGCTACACAACAACACAACAACTACACATCTACACAGCTACACAACTACACAACAACTACACATTTACACAGCTACACAGCTACACAACTACACAACAACTACACATCTACACAGCTACACAACTACACAACAACTACACATCTACACAGCTACACAGCTACACAACAACACAACTACACAGCTACATAGCTACACAGCTACACAACTACACAACTACACAGCTACATAGCTACACAGCTACACAACTACACAGCTACACAGCTACACAACTACAACACAAGAAGTGAGAGGAAACAGAACCCTGCCAGAGGATTTCACGGTGCAGAGGAGCCAAACAGCAGAAGAGACTCCGGAGCTCTCTGGGGATATAATATAATATATAATATAATATATAATATAATATATAATATAATATATAATATAACATATAATATAACATATAATATATAATATAGCATATAATATAACATATAATATCAGATATAATATATAATATATAATATATATATAATATATAATATAACATATAATATATAATATAATATAGCATATAATATAACATATAATATCAGATATAATATATAATATAATATATAATATCAGATATAATATATAATATAATATATAATATATAATATATAACATAATATATAACATATAATATCAGATATAATATAATATATAATATATCAGATATAATATATCAGATATAATATCAGATATAATATATAATATAAAATATAATATAAGATATAATATAAAATATACTATATAATATACTATATAATATCATATATAATATCCTCTGATGGAATGCAGGAGAAATAAAACAGTTGGGTTGTTTCTTCCTAACAAAGTGAAGATGAAGCTGAATGATGACTTCCTATTGTGAACATATTGTACAGCACACGTTCAACTTCAAGGTCATTCACACAAAAACAACCAAGAAAGTTATTCATAATTCATAATCATATAGTTCCCCATTGTATCCTTATACAACGTGTGATATCTTATGAAACGTTACTTCTCATTTTACGTTTGTTTTCCTGCTAAAGTACAGCAATAACATAAATAGTCTTCAAAATAAACTTCCGCCTGCACATGAAACTACTTATTTGTGTTTATGAAAAGAGAAATACTTGTTTCACACGTGGTTTTAGTTTGAAGTCTGAACTCTGAACCTCTTCTATCTGTGCTGTTAAAACACATCATATATATATACATATCATCCTCATTATGGAGGTTTGAGTTTGAATGCAGGAAAACAATCTAACCTGCTTGTATCTGTTACTGTTGGTAAGAGACGACCTTGAAGGAAGACAGGAGTGTTATTATTCAGTTTGTGTGCGACGTTACAGGAATAAATAAGAGTCTCATCTGTAACCTACTTAAGTTTTATACTGAATATAAATATGTCTTATTTGTGCTATCAGTTGGAAATGTTCCTCACTAACGTCTGAGAGCCTGAAGGCAGCTCAGGGCTCAGTGTGTGTGTGTGTGTGTGTGTGTGTGTGTGTGTGTCTTTGAATGAAGCAGAACTCTCGTGTTGAACGTGAACTGAATTCATGACAAACTGGAAGCTGTTAGTTCTTGTTTGTCCCACAGGACCTGAACACGTTGCACGTCGTCACTCCATGTTGGTCCAGACTTTGTGTGTGTGTGTGTGTGTGTGTGTGTGTGTGTGTGTGTGTGTGTGTGTGTGTGTGTGTGTATCTGCTTATCAACAGGATTCAGTCCGACAGCTCATCTAGATTAAAACATCAGCACAGGTTCCTGCTAATTAATAAAAGGTCAGAGGTCACAGGCCACCACGACTCCCAGAGTGCTTTGCCAGGTGATGTAAGCTAGTCTAAACCACTTTAACCAGTTCACCAGGTGATGTAAACTAGTCTAAACCAGTTCACCAGGTGATGTAAACTAGTCTAAACCAGTTAACCAGTTCACCAGGTGATGTAAACTAGTCTAAACCAGTTCACCAGGTGATGTAAACTAGTCTAAACCAGTTAACCAGTTCACCAGGTGCTGTAAACTAGACTAAACCAGTTCACCAGGTGCTGTAAACTAGACTAAACCAGTTCACCAGGTGATGTAAACTAGTCTAAACCAGTTAACCAGTTCACCAGATGATCTAAACCAGACTAAACCAGTTCACCAGGTGATGTAAACTAGTCTAAACCAGTTCACCAGTTCACCAGGTGATGTAAACTAGTCTAAACCAGTTCACCAGTTCACCAGGTGATGTAAACTAGTCTAAACCAGTTAACCAGTTCACCAGGTGATGTAAACTAGACTAAACCAGTTAACCAGTTCACCAGGTGATGTAAACGAGACTAAACCAGTTCACCAGGTGATGTAAACTAGTCTAAACCAGTTCACCAGTTCACCAGGTGATGTAAACTAGACTAAACCAGTTCACCAGGTGCAGTAACCAGTTCACCAGGTGATGTAAACTAGACTAAACCAGTTCACCAGGTGATGTAAACTAGTCTAAACCAGTTAACCAGTTCACCAGGTGATGTAAACTAGACTAAACCAGTTCACCAGGTGATGTAAACTAGTCTAAACCAGTTAACCAGTTCACCAGATGATGTAAACTAGTCTAAACCAGTTCACCAGGTGATGTAAACTAGTCTAAACCAGTTAACCAGGTGATGTAAACTAGACTAAACCAGTTCACCAGGTGATGTAAACTAGCCTAAACCAGTTCACCAGGTGATGTAAACTAGACTAAACCAGTTCACCAGGTGATGTAAACTAGTCTAAACCAGTTAACCAGGTGATGTAAACTAGACTAAATCAGTTCACCAGGTGATGTAAACTAGCCTAAACCAGTTCACCAGGTGCTGTAAACTAGTCTAAACCAGTTAACCAGTTCACCAGATGATGTAAACTAGACTAAACCAGTTCACCAGGTGATGTAAACTAGTCTAAACCAGTTCACCAGTTCACCAGGTGATGTAAACTAGTCTAAACCAGTTCACCAGTTCACCAGGTGATGTAAACTAGTCTAAACCAGTTAACCAGTTCACCAGGTGATGTAAACTAGACTAAACCAGTTAACCAGTTCACCAGGTGATGTAAACTAGACTAAACCAGTTCACCAGGTGATGTAAACTAGTCTAAACCAGTTCACCAGTTCACCAGGTGATGTAAACTAGACTAAACCAGTTCACCAGGTGCTGTAAACTAGACTAAACCAGTTCACCAGGTGATGTAAACTAGTCTAAACCAGTTAACCAGTTCACCAGGTGATGTAAACTAGACTAAACCAGTTCACCAGGTGATGTAAACTAGTCTAAACCAGTTAACCAGTTCACCAGGTGATGTAAACTAGACTAAACCAGTTCACCAGGTGATGTAAACTAGTCTAAACCAGTTAACCAGTTCACCAGATGATGTAAACTAGTCTAAACCAGTTCACCAGGTGATGTAAACTAGTCTAAACCAGTTAACCAGGTGATGTAAACTAGACTAAACCAGTTCACCAGGTGATGTAAACTAGCCTAAACCAGTTCACCAGGTGATGTAAACTAGACTAAACCAGTTCACCAGGTGATGTAAACTAGCCTAAACCAGTTCACCAGGTGATGTAAACTAGACTAAACCAGTTCACCAGGTGATGTAAACTAGTCTAAACCAGTTCACCAGGTGCTGTAAACTAGACTAAACCAGTTCACCAGGTGATGTAAACTAGTCTAAACCAGTTCACCAGTTCACCAGGTGATGTAAACTAGACTAAACCAGTTCACCAGGTGATGTAAACTAGTCTAAACCAGTTAACCAGTTCACCAGGTGATGTAAACTAGACTAAACCAGTTCACCAGGTGCTGTAAACTAGACTAAACCAGTTCACCAGGTGATGTAAACTAGTCTAAACCAGTTAACCAGTTCACCAGGTGATGTAAACTAGACTAAACCAGTTCACCAGGTGATGTAAACTAGTCTAAACCAGTTCACCAGGTGATGTAAACTAGACTAAACCAGTTCACCAGGTGCTGTAAACTAGACTAAACCAGTTCACCAGGTGATGTAAACTAGTCTAAACCAGTTAACCAGTTCACCAGATGATGTAAACTAGTCTAAACCAGTTCACCAGGTGATGTAAACTAGTCTAAACCAGTTAACCAGGTGATGTAAACTAGACTAAACCAGTTCACCAGGTGATGTAAACTAGCCTAAACCAGTTCACCAGGTGATGTAAACTAGACTAAACCAGTTCACCAGGTGATGTAAACTAGTCTAAACCAGTTAACCAGGTGATGTAAACTAGACTAAACCAGTTCACCAGGTGATGTAAACTAGCCTAAACCAGTTCACCAGGTGCTGTAAACTAGTCTAAACCAGTTAACCAGTTCACCAGATGATGTAAACTAGACTAAACCAGTTCACCAGGTGATGTAAACTAGTCTAAACCAGTTCACCAGTTCACCAGGTGATGTAAACTAGTCTAAACCAGTTCACCAGTTCACCAGGTGATGTAAACTAGTCTAAACCAGTTAACCAGTTCACCAGGTGATGTAAACTAGACTAAACCAGTTAACCAGTTCACCAGGTGATAAACTAGACTAAACCAGTTCACCAGGTGATGTAAACTAGTCTAAACCAGTTCACCAGTTCACCAGGTGATGTAAACTAGACTAAACCAGTTCACCAGGTGCTGTAAACTAGACTAAACCAGTTCACCAGGTGATGTAAACTAGTCTAAACCAGTTAACCAGTTCACCAGGTGATGTAAACTAGACTAAACCAGTTCACCAGGTGATAAACTAGACTAAACCAGTTCACCAGGTGATGTAAACTAGTCTAAACCAGTTAACCAGTTCCCAAGACTACAGTTCACCAGGTGATGTAAACAGTCTAAACCAGTAACCAGTTCACCAGTGATGTAAACTAGTCTAAACCAGTTCACCAGGTGATGTAAACTAGTCTAAACCAGTTAACCAGGTGATGTAAACTAGACTAAACCAGTTCACCAGGTGATGTAAACTAGCCTAAACCAGTTCACCAGGTGATGTAAACTAGACTAAACCAGTTCACCAGGTGATGTAAACTAGTCTAAACCAGTTAACCAGGTGATGTAAACTAGACTAAATCAGTTCACCAGGTGATGTAAACTAGCCTAAACCAGTCACCAGGTGTGTAAACTAGCTAAACCAGTTCACCAGTGATGTAAACTAGACTAAACCAGTTCACCAGGTGATGTAAACTAGCTAACCAGTTCACCAGGTGATGTAAACTAGACTAAACCAGTTCACCAGGTGATGTAAACTAGACTAAACCAGTTCACCAGGTGATGTAAACTAGTCTAAACCAGTTAACCAGTTCACCAGGTGCTGTAAACTAGACTAAACCAGTTCACCAGGTGATGTAAACTAGTCTAAACCAGTTAACCAGTTCACCAGATGATGTTAGTCTAAACCGTTCAGTGATGTAAACATTAACCAGTTACCAGGTGATGTAAACTAGCTAAACCAGTTCACCAGATGTAAACTAGCCTAAACCAGTTCACCAGGTGATGTAAACTAGACTAAACCAGTTCACCAGGTGATGTAAACTAGTCTAACCAGTTAACCAGGTGATGTAAACTAGACTAAACCAGTTCACCAGGTGATAAACTAGCCTAAACCAGTTCACCAGGTGCTGTAAACTAGTCTAAACCAGTTAACCAGTTCACCAGATGTAAACTAGACTAAACCAGTTCACCAGGTGATGTAAACTAGTCTAAACCAGTTCACCAGTTCACCAGGTGATGTAAACTAGTCTAAACCAGTTCACCAGTTCACCAGGTGATGTAAACTAGTCTAAACCAGTTAACCAGTTCACCAGGTGATGTAAACTAGACTAAACCAGTTAACCAGTTCACCAGGTGATGTAAACTAGACTAAACCAGTTCACCAGGTGATGTAAACTAGTCTAAACCAGTTCACCAGTTCACCAGGTGATGTAAACTAGACTAAACCAGTTCACCAGGTGCTGTAAACTAGACTAAACCAGTTCACCAGGTGATGTAAACTAGTCTAAACCAGTTAACCAGTTCACCAGGTGATGTAAACTAGACTAAACCAGTTCACCAGGTGATGTAAACTAGTCTAAACCAGTTAACCAGTTCACCAGATGATGTAAACTAGTCTAAACCAGTTCACCAGGTGATGTAAACTAGTCTAAACCAGTTAACCAGGTGATGTAAACTAGACTAAACCAGTTCACCAGGTGATGTAAACTAGCCTAAACCAGTTCACCAGGTGATGTAAACTAGACTAAACCAGTTCACCAGGTGATGTAAACTAGTCTAAACCAGTTAACCAGGTGATGTAAACTAGACTAAACCAGTTCACCAGGTGATGTAAACTAGCCTAAACCAGTTCACCAGGTGATGTAAACTAGACTAAACCAGTTCACCAGGTGATGTAAACTAGTCTAAACCAGTTCACCAGGTGATGTAAACTAGTCTAAACCAGTTAACCAGTTCACCAGGTGATGTAAACTAGTCTAAACCAGTTCACCAGTTCACCAGGTGATGTAAACTAGTCTAAACCAGTTCACCAGGTGATGTAAACTAGTCTAAACCAGTTAACCAGTTCACCAGGTGATGTAAACTAGACTAAACCGTTAACCAGTTCACCAGGTGATGTAAACTAGACTAAACCAGTTCACCAGGTGATGTAACTAGACTAAACCAGTTCACCAGGTGATGTAAACTAGTCTAAACCAGTTAACCAGTTCACCAGGTGCTGTAAACTAGACTAAACCAGTTCACCAGGTGATGTAAACTAGTCTAAACCAGTTCACCAGTTCACCAGGTGATGTAAACTAGACTAAACCAGTTCACCAGGTGATGTAAACTAGTCTAAACCAGTTAACCAGTTCACCAGGTGATGTAAACTAGACTAAACCAGTTCACCAGGTGCTGTAAACTAGACTAAACCAGTTCACCAGGTGATGTAAACTAGTCTAAACCAGTTAACCAGTTCACCAGGTGATGTAAACTAGACTAAACCAGTTCACCAGGTGATGTAAACTAGACTAAACCAGTTCACCAGGTGCTGTAAACTAGTCTAAACCAGTTCACCAGGTGATGTAAACTAGTCTAAACCAGTTAACCAGTTCACCAGGTGATGTAAACTAGACTAAACCAGTTCACCAGGTGATGTAAACTAGTCTAAACCAGTTAACCAGTTCACCAGATGATGTAAACTAGTCTAAACCAGTTCACCAGGTGATGTAAACTAGTCTAAACCAGTTAACCAGTTCACCAGGTGATGTAAACTAGTCTAAACCAGTTCACCAGGTGATGTAAACTAGTCTAAACCAGTTAACCAGGTGATGTAAACTAGACTAAACCAGTTCACCAGGTGATGTAAACTAGCCTAAACCAGTTCACCAGGTGATGTAAACTAGACTAAACCAGTTCACCAGGTGATGTAAACTAGCCTAAACCAGTTCACCAGGTGATGTAAACTAGTCTAAACCAGCTAACCAGTTCACCAGGTGATGTAACTAGACTAACCAGTTCACCAGGTGATGTAAACTAGTCTAAACCAGTTAACCAGTTCACCAGGTGATGTAAACTAGACTAAACCAGTTCACCAGGTGATGTAAACTAGTCTAAACCAGTTAACCAGTTCACCAGGTGATGTAAACTAGTCTAAACCAGTTCACCAGGTGATGTAAACTAGTCTAAACCAGTTAACCAGGTGATGTAAACTAGACTAAACCAGTTCACCAGGTGATGTAAACTAGCCTAAACCAGTTCACCAGGTGATGTAAACTAGACTAAACCAGTTCACCAGGTGATGTAAACTAGTCTAAACCAGTTCACCAGGTGATGTAAACTAGCCTAAACCAGTTCACCAGGTGATGTAAACTAGACTAAACCAGTTCACCAGGTGATGTAAACTAGTCTAAACCAGTTCACCAGGTGATGTAAACTAGTCTAAACCAGTTAACCAGTTCACCAGGTGATGTAAACTAGTCTAAACCAGTTCACCAGTTCACCAGGTGATGTAAACTAGTCTAAACCAGTTCACCAGGTGATGTAAACTAGACTAAACCAGTCATTGAGTCTGGGTCACTGAGTCTCCGAGTCTCTGAGTCTCTGAGTCTCTGATTCTGATTCTGTGACTCTAAACTACAACCCGCGTCACAATTATCCATGAATGATATGAAACTTTCCAATCAGCAGATTAAATATGTTGGTGTCCCATTTCTGAAACTCTGAATTATATTCTGTGTAGTTTGATGAGGAACAGGATTAAAAACAAGGAAACCTGATATCAGTTTTAACTGGATTGTTTTCAGCGTGGAAATGAAAATCTCTGCAGAGATAATCTCATCAACACACACTCAGGCTTTTACTCTGAAAGCCTCCGGCAGGAAGTTCTGCACATTCTGGAGAGAGAGAAGAAGAGAGCGAGAGAGCGAGAGAGGGCTAACTGACCTGATATTTCCCACCTGAACAGCTGAGCATGAACTCATCGGTGCCTACCGCAAGCGAAGGAGTTCAAGTATCTCGGGGTCTTGTTCACGAGTGAGGGTGAGATGGAGCGGGAGATCGACCGGTGGATCGGTGCGGCTGCAGCAGTAAAACAAGCTGCACCGGACCGTCTGGTGAAGAAGAGCTGAGCCGGAAGGAGAAGCTCTCAATTTACCGGGCGGTCTACGTTCAGACCCTCATGGTCATGAACTCTGTGACCGAAAGAACGAGGTCTCGGATACAAGCGGCCGAGATGAGTTTCCTCTGTAGGGCTCAGCCTTAGAGATAGCGTAAGGAGATGAGTTTCCTCTGTAGGGCTCAGCCTTAGAGATAGGGTAAGGAGATGAGTTTCCTCTGTAGGGCTCAGCCTTAGAGATAGGGTAAGGAGATGAGTTTCCTCTGTAGGGCTCAGCCTGAGAGATAGGGTAAGGAGATGAGTTTCCTCTGTAGGGCTCAGCCTTAGAGATAGGGTAAGGAGATGAGTTTCCTCTGTAGGGCTCAGCCTTAGAGATAGGGTAAGGAGATGAGTTTCCTCTGTAGGGCTCAGCCTTAGAGATAGGGTAAGGAGATGAGTTTCCTCTGTAGCGCTCAGCCTTAGAGATAGGGTAAGGAGATGAGTTTCCTCTGTAGGGCTCAGCCTTAGCGATAGGGTAAGGAGATGAGTTTCCTCCGTAGGGCTCAGCCTTAGCGATAGGGTAAGGAGATGAGTTTCCTCATATATCATATATAATATATATGATAAATGATATATAATAAATAATATTATATATGATATAATATATGATATATATCATATATGATATATGATTATCATTGTCTGAACCGTTTGGCAACAGATTATATTTCTGTGAAAGTCCTCGAATCCAGCTTTAAAGGAGCTCTTCCTCTCACTCCGTTCACTCTTCCTCATACTCCTCTTACTCTTCCTCTCACTCCTTTCACCCCTCTTCTCACTCTTCCTCTCACTCCGTTCATCCCTCTTCTCACTCTTCCTCTCACTCCTCCTCTCACTCCTTTCATCCCTCTTCTCACTCTTCCTCTCACTCCTTTCACCCCTCTTCTCACTCTTCCTCTCACTCCTTTCACCCCTCCTCTCACTCCTCTCACTCTTCCTCTCACTCCTTTCACCCCTCCTCTCACTCCTCTCACTCTTCCTCTCACTCCTTTCATCCCTCCTGTCACTCCTTTCACCCCTCCTCTCACTCCTTTCACCTCTGATCTCACTCCTTTCATCCCTCCTCTCACTCCTCCTCTCACTCATTTCACCCCTCCTCTCACTCTTCCTCTAACTCCTTTCACCCCTCCTCTCACTCTTTCTCTCACTCCTTTCATTCCTCCTCTCACTCCTTTCACCCCTCCTCTCACTCCTTTCATCCCTCCTCTCACTCCTCCTCTCACTCATTTCACCCCTCCTCTCACTCTTCCTCTAACTCCTTTCACCCCTCCTCTCACTCTTTCTCTCACTCCTTTCATTCCTCCTCTCACTCCTTTCACCCCTCCTCTCACTCCTTTCATCCCTCCTCTCACTCCTCCTCTCACTCTTCTCACCCCTCCTCTCACTCTTCCTCTCACTCCTTTCATCCCTCCTCTCACTCTTTCTCTCACTCCTTTCATCCCTCCTCTCACTCCTCACCCCCTCTCACTCCTTTCATCCCTCCTCTCACTCCTCCTCTCACTCCTTTCATCCCTCCTCTCACTCCTCCTCTCACTCCTTTCACCCCTCCTCTCACTCTTTCATCACTCCTTTCATTCCTCCTCTCACTCCTTTCATCCCTCCTCTCACTCCTTTCACCCCTCCTCTCACTCCTTCTCTCAATCCTCCTGTCACTCATCCCTCCTCTCACTCTTCCTCTCACTCTTCACCCCTCCTCTCACTCTTTCTCTCACTCCTCATCCTCCTGTCACTTCCTCCTCCATTCCTTTCACCCCTCCTCTCACTCCCTCTCTCACTCTTTTATCCTCCCTCTCACTCTTCCTCTCACTCCTTTCATCCCTCCTCTCACTCTACCTCTCACTCCTTTCATCCCTCCTCTCACTCCTTTCATCCCTTCTCTCACTCCTCCTCTCACTCCTTTCTTCCCTCTTCTCACTCCTTTCATCCCTCCTCTCACTCCTTTCATCCCTCCTCTCACTCTTCCTCTCACTCCTTTCATCCCTCCTCTCACTCTTCCTCTCACTCCTTATCCAGTATTATATGTGAAATCTCCCATGACCCTGTGGTCTGTTGATGTGTTACTATGACGACCTATTTAATTACTACTTAGGTGTTTAGACCAGATTTCAATATATATTATATAAATAATATATATATATAATATATATATTATATATATATATTATTATATTAACGATATATTATTATCACAATGTAGAGGACAAAAATATTCACACTGAAATATGATTGAAACATCTTTTCTTTTCAAAGCTGCCTGGGAAACAAACAAACAAACAAACAAACAAACAAACAAACAGCTCTCCTCTCAGTCCAGATCACAAACCGGAGCTCAGGACACTTTACAGAAACCTCCAGACATCAAACAGGTCAAGGTCACACAGAACCACGACCCCAGACCGGGGGACCGGGACAGGAACCAGAGGGGTGGGGTTCAGAGGGGTGGGGTTCAGAGGGGTGGGGGTTCAGAGGGGTGGGGGTCCTACCTGCGTGCGCAGCGGCTCTCCGTGCTCCATGACGCTGAGGAACGGGATCTCCAGGAACGAGGCCAGCAGGTCCACCTGGAGCAGCTCCTCGCGGCTCTGCGGGAAGGCGAGCACGGCGGACACTCCCTGCACCACCACGCCCTGACACGCGCACCGGAACAGGGACTCCGGGTCCGCGGCGGCCGGCTGGCGGGAAACCAGCTCCAGACTCAAGTTGTAGGGCAGAAAGTTGTTCCGCTCCCGGTCCTGGTCCTGGTCCAGATCCCGGTCCAGATCCCGGTCCCGGTCCCGGCTCATTGTGGCCGCTGCGCGGCTCAGCGCCGCCTGGACCTGCGCGCGAGCTGCCCGCTGCGCCGGCAGGAGCGCGCCCACGCGCACCGTGTGTCCGATCCGAGCCAGGAGGTGGCACGGCTGCGGGTGGAGGAGGCACGGAGGCACGAGCAGGAGCTGCAGAAGGAGCAAGATCAGGAGAGTCCGGGACCAGGAGGAGGAGGAGGAGGAGGTGAAAGACATCCTGCTGCGCTCTCAGCATCGCTCTGCCGCGCCTCCGCTGCTCCTTCTGCTCCGCGAGGAGACGCTGTGAGGGAAGCACAGGGAGAGGAGGAGGGAGGAGGGGAGGTGGGAGGAGGACACAGGAGAGAGGGGGACACAGGAGGGAGGAGGAGGGAGGAGGGGAGGTGGGAGGGGGACACAGGAGAGAGGGGGACACAGGAGGGAGGAGGGGAGGTGGGAGGAGGACACAGGAGAGAGGAGGAGGGGAGGTGGGAGGAGGACACAAGAGAGAGGAGGAGGGGAGGTGGGAGGAGGACACAGGAGAGAGGGGGACACAGGAGGGAGGAGGAGGGCGGAGGGGAGGTGGGAAGGGGACACAGGAGAGAGGGGGACACAGGAGAGAGGGGGACACAGGAGGGAGGAGGAGGGCGGAGGGGAGGTGGGAAGGGGACACAGGAGAGAGGGGGACACAGGAGGGAGGAGGGGAGGTGGGAGGAGGACACAGGAGAGAGGAGGAGGGAGGAGGGGAGGTGGGAGGAGGACACAGGAGAGAGGAGGAGGGGAGTTAGGAGGAGGACACAGGAGGGGAGGAGGAGAGAGGAGGGGAGGCAGGAGGAGGACACAGGAGAGAGGAGGAGGGAGGAGGACACAGGAGGGAGGAGGAGGGAGGAGGGGAGGTGGGAAGGGGACACAGGAGAGAGGGGGACACAGGAGGGAGGAGGGGAGGTGGGAGGAGGACACAGGAGAGAGGAGGAGGGGAGGTGGGAGGAGGACACAGGAGAGAGGGGGACACAGGAGGGAGGAGGAGGGGAGGCAGGAGGAGGACACAGGAGAGAGGAGGAGGGAGGAGGACACAGGAGGGAGGAGGAGGGGAGTTAGGAGGAGGACACAGGAGGGAGGAGGACACAGAAGAGAGGGAGGCTTCCAGAAGCAGGAGGTGCAGAGGAGCTTGTGACAGGAGAGGAGGTGCAGAAAGAGGAGCAGCATCGTTGGATGAAGGTTATTCAAGGTTGAAAAGTCAAAGTGACTTTCTTTTATTCACGAGGTTCATCAGATCAATAAAGTTCATCATTTCATCCTGAAGACGTTGAACATAATTAACATAATTAATAATAATAATAATAGTAAAAATAATAACAATAATATTAATAATACCAATAATATCTAAAGGTGAACACAGCAGCATAACTTCATCAATTATTTCACAAACCAGAAGTTTAGAACAACATCGTTCTGCGAAGGCACCCCCCCACCCAACCACAGCACCTCCTCCTCACCCTGAGGTACCACAGCACCTCCTCCTCACCCTGAGGTACCACAGCACCTCCTCCTCACCCTGAGGTACCACAGCACCTCCTCCTCACCCTGAGGTACCACAGCACCTCCTCCTCACCCTGAGGTACCGGAGCAGAAGAAGATGAGGAGGAGGAAGGAGAAGGAGAAAGAAGAAGAGTTGGAGGAGGAGGAGGATGAGGAGGAAGAAGAAAAGTTGGATGAGGAGGAGGAAGAAGAAAAATTGGATGAGGAAGAAGAAGAGTTGGAGGAGGAGGAAGAAGAGGAGGAGGAAGGAGAAGGAGGAGGAAGGAGAAGAAGAGTTGGAGGAAGAAGAGGAGGAGGAGGAGGAAGAAGAAGAGTTGGATGAGGAGGAGTAAGAGGAGAGGAAGAGGAGGAGGAAGAAGAAGAGTTGGATGAGGAGGAAGAAGATGAGGAGGAGGAAGGAGGAGGAAAGAGAAGAGTTGGAGGAGGAGGAAGGAGAAGAAGAGTTGGAGGAAGAAGAGGAGGAGGAGGAAGAAGAAGAGTTGGATGAGGAGGAGGAAGAGGAGAGGAAGAGGAGGAGGAAGAAGAAGAAGAGTTGGATGAGGAGGAAGAAGAAGAGTTGGAGGAGGAGGAGGAAGAAGAGTTGGAGGAGGAGGAGGAAGAAGAAGAGTTGGAGGAGGAGGAGGAAGAAGATGAGAAGGAGAAGGAGGAAGAAGAAAAATTGGAGGAGAAAGGAGAAGAGTTGGAGGAGGAGGAAGGAGAAGAAGAGTTGGATGAGGAGAGGAAGAGGAGGAGGAGGAAAAAGAAGAGTTGGATGAGGAGGAAGAAGAAGAGTTGGAGGAGGAAGAAGAAGATGAGGAGGAGGAAGGAGAAGAGTTGGATGAGGAGGAAGAAGATGAGGAGGAGGAGGAGGAGGAAGAAGAAGAGTTGGAGGAGGAGGAAGAAGATGAGGAGGAGGAAGGAGAAGGAGGAAGAAGAAGAGTTAGAGGAGGAGGAAGAAGATAAGGAGGAAGAAGAAGAGTTGGATGAGGAGGAAGAAGAAGAGTTGGATGAGGAGGAGTAAGAGGAGAGGAGGAGGAAGAAGACGAGTTGGTGGAGGAGGAGGAAGATTTGGATGAGGAGGAGGAGGAAGATTTGGATGAGGCGGAGGAGGAGGAGGAGGAAGGTTTGGATGAGGCGGAGGAGGAGGAGGAGGAGGAAGAGGAGGAGGAAGATTTGGATGAGGAGGAGGAGAGGAAGAGGAGTTGGATGAGGAGGAGGAAGAAGAGTTGGATGAGGAGGAGGAGGAGGAAGAAGAAGAGTTGGAGGAGGAGGAGGTGGAAGAGGAGGTGGTGAAAAGGAGGTGTGGAAGAAGAGATTAAAAGTGAAGAGGGTGCAGGGTGAGGAGAGAGGAGGAGCTCAGAGAATCTATATAATCTACTTCCAAAAGTACCACAGAAATACTACAGGAGTACCACAGAAATACAGCAGTACCACAGGAATACCACAGAAATACTACAGAAATACCACAGGAATACCACAGAAATACCACAGAAATACTACAGAAATACTACAGGAGTACCACAGAAATACTACAGCAGTACCACAGGAATACCACAGAAATACTACAGGAATACCACAGAAATACCACAGAAATACTGCAGGAATACCACAGAAGTACTACAGGAATACCACTGGAATACCACAGAAATACTACAGGAATACCACAGAAATACCACAGAAATACTGCAGGAATACCACAGAAATACTGCAGGAATACCACAGAAGTATTACAGCAGAACCACAGAAATACCACAGAAGTACTACAGCAGTACCATTCCATTAGTATTTGGAGGATTTTTGGGGAGAATCCAGCTCAGATTTCCTCCGTGAGGTTTTGATTCGTCATCGTCAGAAGATCAGAGCCAGAGTTGCATAACACACACACACACACACACACACACACACACACACACACACACACACACACACACACACACACACACACACACACACACACACACACACACACACACACACTAAATATTCCCATATAAACCAATTCTCCTTGAGAAAAAAGGAAAGAACCAAAAACAACATTAACTTGAAAAATAGAATCATCCAAACTGTTTGATCCTCAGATTTGATCTCTCTCTCACACACACACACACACACACACACACACACACACACACACACACACACACACACACACACACACACACACACACACACTAACCAGTAGCAGAAGAGGAGTCGTAGGGCTGTAAAAGATAAAGTGAGAGTCAGGTGAGAGGTGCTGGTCCCAGGTGAGATGTGCTGGTCCCAGGTGAGAGGTGCTGGTCCCAGGTGAGAGGTGCTGGTCCCAGGTGAGAGGTGCTGGTCCCAGGTGAGAGGTGCTGGTCCCAGGTGAGAGGTGCTGTCCTGTGTCCCGGGGGACAAAGAGTGAAGGAAGGAGGAGCACTGACAGTACTGCATGCAGTACTGTTAGTGCTCCTCCTGCTCCTCGTGATCCTCCTGCTCCTCCTGCTCCTCGTGGTCCTCCTGCTCCTCGTGGTCCTCCTGCTCCTCGTGGTCCTCCTGCTCCTCCTGCCCTCGTGGTCCTCCTGCCCTTCTCGCCGGTCCTCATGGTCCTCCTGCTCCTCGTGGTCCTCCTGCTCCTCGTGGTCCTCCTGCTCCTCGTGGTCCTCCTGCTCCTCATGGTCCTCCTGCTCCTCCTGCTCCTCGTGGTCCTCGTGGTCCTCCTGCTCCTCGTGGTCCTCCTGCTCCTCGTGGTCCTCATGGTCCTCCTGCTCCTCGTGGTCCTCCTGCTCCTCGTGGTCCTCCTGCTCCTCGTGGTCCTCCTGCTCCTCATGGTCCTCCTGCTCCTCCTGCTCCTCGTGGTCCTCGTGGTCCTCCTGCTCCTCGTGGTCCTCCTGCTCCTCGTGGTCCTCATGGTCCTCCTGCTCCTCGTGGTCCTCCTGCTCCTCGTGGTCCTCCTGCTCCTCCTGCTCCTCCTGCTCCTCGTGGTCCTCCTGCTCCTCCTGCTCCTCGTGGTCCTCCTGCTCCTCGTGGTCCTCCTGCTCCTCGTGGTCCTCGTGGTCCTCCTGCTCCTCGTGGTCCTCATGGTCCTCCTGCTCCTCGTGGTCCTCGTGGTCCTCCTGCTCCTCGTGGTCCTCGCTAGTGTGTAGTGTGACTTCACACTAGTCTGTAGTCACACTACAGACTAGTGTAGTAAACTACAGTGTGACTACAGACTAGTGTGTAGTGTGACTACACACTAGTGTGTAGTGTGACTACACACTAGTGCGTAGTCACACTACAGACTAGTGTAGTAAACTACAGTGTGACTACACACTAGTGTGTAGTGTGACTACACACTAGTGTGTCCCCTGGCTGCTTTCACTGGCTTTCCTCTTGTGTTGTTGGCAAACTAAACGAGACACAAAGTCTTGAAGAGGTCATGAAGCAACACGTCTTCAAGGTTCCTGTCACCCCCCTTTGCCCATAGGTGACCCACGGGTGACCCACAGGTGACCCACGTGGGCCATCTTCAGTAAGTAAGGCACCAATGACCGTGGGGCCGCCCCTCCTCCCAGTGGAGGAACAACAGCATTAATATTTACATAAAGCTCCTGCTGGGACCAGGATCTGCTTGTGAGGCCTTGTCACGGACCGAGGAGACCAGGTCTTTACTGGAGGTCTGTGCATCACCGAGGGAGACCAGGTCCTTACTGGAGGTCTGTGCATCACATTTAACGAAGGCAGTAATAAGGCGTCTAGGAGGTTCATTTATTATTTATTAACGGTGAGGGCCTGCGGTGGTGAGGAAGCTCCTTCTCTTCAGTGTTGTGCCAAAATCATGACAACGCATAGCGAGGGTCAGGGTGAATTGTGACCTCTGACCTTCTGCTATTTAACATGCTTCAGTAAGGTCAACCTGTTCACCAGATACACCTGTTCACCTGTAACTACCATTGTGTGCAATTCTACAACAAAGCTGGAAATACATACTGAACTGATATAATATTACAATGTTATCAATCCTAACATGCATATACAGGAGATATAAAATATCTCCACAGTTCCCTCCACGTTCTCCCCGTGGCAGCGTGGGTTCCCTCCACGTTCTCCCCGTGGCAGAGTGGGTTCCCTCCGGGTTCTCTGGTTCCTTCCACAGTCCAAAGACAGCTCAGGTTGACTGGAGGCTCTAAACTGCCCGTTGCCTGTCTCTATATGAGCCCTGAGATACACTGGACACCTGTTCCAGGTGGACCCTGTCCAGGTGGACCCTGAAGCCTGTCCAGGTGGACCCTGCCTTCACCCAGTGTCAGCTGAGATCGGCCCCAGCGCCCCTGACCCTAAATAAGATAAGTGGTTTGGTCTTGGGGCTTGAACCTGATAAAGAGTGAGGCATATATTTATATATATATTTACACAAATATAATCAAATAAAATGTCTGTGACAACTGAAAGACATTAGAGCTGAATTTAAGAGGATGTTATTACTGTTACTGTAAACATAACGATTACAGCATTTGAATTGTACGCAAACAATAAAACATATTTGATATTTGGTGAATGTAATTAAAGTCTTAAAGTATTATCTTGTGTTTCAGATTATTCAGATGATCCTAATTGCAGTAGAAATATCCTCGTTTTATCAAGATCATCATAAACATTCACATGTTATTATTCTACATTATATTCTTCATTTCATTCATTCAAATGAGGTGAAGTCTGTTGAAGAACTATTTATTTGATTTCTTTTAATCTCTGATTTTAATCCAGTTTTTAATATTTCTAATGTGTTTTTTTCCTTTGATTTGGATTCCAGGTTATGATTATTATTTATTGTTCCACATCTGTGCTCCTTTGTGTGAACACATATCACTGACCTGCTCTTATGAATATTAAAGGTTAAAAATAATAAGGAGATTAATCAGTAAAAGTCAATAAAGAGAATATAACAACATGTATGAATAAAGAACACGCACGCGCACACACACACACACACACACACACACACACACACTTAATACGAGCCATGCGGTCCTTGTTTACCCAAAGTGAGAGTCGGACATGTTTTCAGGAGGTCTTTGCCTCCACCAGGGTCGTCTCTTGTCTCCAATCCTGCTCGTGGTCTTCATGGACAGGATCTCAAGGCCCAGCCGGGGGGGGGAGAGGGTCCGGTTTGGGGATCTCAGAATTGCGTCTCTTCTCTTTGCAGATGATGTGGTTCTGTTGGCTCCTTCAGAACGGGACCTTCAGAACGGGACCTTCAGCAGCACTGGGGGTCGGGATGAGACTCAGAACCTGGGCCACAATGAAAGTCTTCCTTCATAAGGGGTGTTGTGGCTGGATTTCTTCCGTTTATTGCGTATTCTGCTCGATGATGGCTAACTTCCTTAAAACCTAATTCTGTATAAACTTCACAACTATTTCCTATCGGACTGCTAGTGAGGCGCCACAGGAACTCACTTACGGGACCTCAGTACTTAGTGACCACCCACAGAATACCAGAGAGATTGGATCAAAGTTCAATTCACGTAGATTTATTTGCAATGCGCAGATTACAAATAACTTGAGTTGCTGTCCGGAAGTACAACAACATTCAGATTGACATAGTTTTTATAATGACACATTCTGATTTAGGTTCAGCCCCCGGTCCCACCCCTTAACCCTGCCCCCTGCGGCCATTTTGACCTTGTATCAGGTGACCTAATGTCTCCTTTGGTCTTCTTACACAGCCGGCATTCTGTGTTTTTGTCCGTCCTGGAACAACGGAGTTAGCCCCTCCATCCTCTTATTCTAACTGTAGTGAGTCAGTGAGCGCCCAACGCCCAATAATCCCCATATATAATTAGTTTTGGTATCACCTTTTATTTCTTCTCTTTTTATGTAAATATAATTTTCACGTTGACTATAATTATTTTAAACCAAGGAAAGAGGAGAGAGAGAGCGCTGTAGCTCTGACTATACTCCTCTCCTTTTTTTCCTCCCACCGTGTCTCTTATTAGACAAGATAGCCCGCGTGAACTTTCACCCAAATTGGCTCCAATCCACCAGCCACTCGACCCCACGGGAGTTTGTTGACACGGCGATCGCGTTTGTCCGACACATGACAGCTTTGAACCATATATCGTTTATAATGTTTTTATTTTCCCCCCTCTATGAGGAAAATACACAACTCATTTGCCAAAATGAAATATCAAAGGAAATGCTTCCTCCATCTCACACCAGCGTTTGACCTTCACACAGCCTTGACCGACACACCCGGCCTGACCTCACACAACGTCACCACAAAGTCAACAATCTCAAGTGCTTTCGCTGAGTTATTTAATGAAATCACTTCTCTTTATTACGTTAGTTATTTTAGTATTATTTATTTAATATAAGTTCCTCATGTATTTGATATCTCTCTCTAAGGTCTAATTTTTACAGTCTTTACTTGTTTTCTTTTATCCCCTCTTTGCCTATTTTTTTATTTTATCTTTCTCTTCTTTTATTTCTGTTTTAGGTTTTCTGAAAACACGGTTTAAACTGTTTATTCTCTGTATTTATTTCTTTTATGGGATCGACAACATATTATTCCTTTATTCTTTATTATGTTAAATTATCGGATAATGCACACACCAGTGCCACCAGCAAAACGATGCACACAATACTCGTACTTTATATATATATATATATATATATATATATATATATATATATATATATGGATATACTTTAAAACGTAAAAGTTCCCAGCGGCACTTTTATTTTCCTCTTTTAATCTACCTCTTTATCTCCAGATCTATCCCTTATTTATTTTATTAATATAGTTGGTTTAGTACCTAACTTTTAAAGATATTTCCTGGATTTTCCGGTCCCTCTGGCTAAACCTAGTTTCTTATCTAGCGAGTTAGAATCACGTTACAGCAACATACACAGGTCATCTGGCACGTAGGTTAATGTCCATAACTCATGGAAAGCTTCATTTCAACAAGCAGGCAGTTTATCATGCATTTGCGGGGGTTAAAGCCAAACACAGTTTTTGTACAGTATTATACATTTCAACATCAAGATAGCAGCAGCAGCTGCGTAACACACCGCAGAGAATCACTCGCAGCCTCACGCTCACTTCTCAATCACTCAGTCAGTTCTTTATTATCCATGATTTTATTATACACACACAAAGTATAATTTTGCCCGGTAATCAACCACGAGCCTCTTTATTATTGCAGAATATCTGTTTCTAAACATAGCGGACTATGCCCGGTAATACACACAAGCTTTCTTTAATTACTGCCCTACGTATTTACAAACTACCCAACACACTGCTCATGGCCACAAGTCTCCCTTTTTTAGCGCTATTTAGACACAAACACTCTTCTGCTCCTAGACACTAGACTTAATAACTGCTCTTTACGACTAGGAGTCTTGTTTTCAAACAGTCTTTTGCTCCCAATGACTAGACTTAACTGCTCTTTTCCATTAGGAGGCTTATTAATTTCACCCACAGGAGTTTCCTTGTCTATGGCCTATTTGCTCCCAATCACTAGACTTAACAACTGCTCTTTACGACTGGGAGTCTTAAGTGTACTTTCACCTGCAGGGCTTTTAGTACTTCACCTATAGGAATTTTCACCTGAAGGACTTTCCATTCAGAACACACTTCACGCACACACATTCATACAGCACGTGCACGTGCCCGGAATTACGCTTCATGAACTTCAACCAATCTCCATGCAGTTCAATATTATTATCACTATAATCTATTTTGTAGTACCAGAAACACTATTCCTGAATGGAAATAGAAACAGTATGTTAGTTTATTTTCTCAACAATTATGCCACAGCTCAATCAGAATTAAAGTACGTTACACTAGTGGGGTTCTACAAAGTATTACTGAGTGCCATATCTGTCTAACGGTATCAGGGCGTCCTTGGGGGTGCCACCGTCACAGCCGTCCCTTCTTCCTCACAGACTGAGACCTCCGATGCAGAAACTTTTGAAAAGGGCTTTCTGCTTACCTTTACTTAGACCGGTCTGGATCGGTCAGACTGTGAGAAGCAAAGGTCGCCTCGCTTGGCGTGGTCCCCGCGGTGCCCTCCTGGCTGGCTCGCCAACTGTTGTTGCTGGATTTCTTCAGTTTATTGTGTATTCTGCTCGATGATGGCTAAGTTCCTGAAAACCTAATTCTGTATAAACTTCACAACTATTTCCTGTCTGACTGCTAGTGAGGCGCCACAGGAACTCACTTACGGGACCTCAGTACTTAGTGACCACCCACAGAATACCAGAGAGATTGGATCAAAGTTCAATTCACGTAGATTTATTTGCAATACACAGATTACAAATAACTCGAGTTCCTGTCCGGAAGTACAACCCAAGAACATTCAGATTGACATAGTTTTTATAATGACACATTCTGATTCAGGTTCAGCCCCTGGTCCCACCCCTTAACCCCGCCCCCTGCGGCCATTTTGACCTCGTATCAGGTGACCTAATGTCCTAATGTTGACGCCATCTCTATACGGAAACTGATTATTTCACTGTCTGCCTCATGTTTATATTCCCGTGACATAATATTCCCCTGCTACTAGTCATGATATCCACAACAGCTGAGCCTAAGGCGCTAACTTATCGTGACCTTGTCGTCTTCTGCCTTCACTGGGCTCTCTTCTCTGTCCCTTATCTCCTGAGTCTGTCTACCCCCCCCCCCCTCCGATTTCTATGGGCCTGCTGACAGATCTGGTTCATGTATGTAACTTATAATACTATGTCAGTGATTAACAGATACATAAAACTATGAATATTGTGCTCTTAATAACCCTAATATATGTGTTAATGCGGCTTCATAGTTCATCCTAAGCGTAAGACATTTATTAAGCATACACATAAAATATTTTCCTTCAACAGGGGTCTGGACTCAGGGCCACAATGAGAGTCTTCCTTCATAGGGGGTCTGGACTCAGGGCCACAATGAAAGTCTTCCTTCATAGGGGGTCTGGACTCAGGAAAACAATGAGAGTCTTCCTTCATAGGGGGTCTGGACTCAGGGCCACCATGAACGTCTTCCTTCATAGGGGGTCTGGACTCTGGGCCACAATGAAAGTCTTCCTTCATAGCGGGTCTGGACTCTGGGACACAAAGAGAGTCTTCCTTCATAAGGGGTCTGGACTCAGGGCCACAATGAAAGTCTATCTTCATAGGGAGTCTGGACTCAGGGCCACAATGAGAGTCTTCCTTCATAGGGGGTCTGGACTCAGGGCCACAATGAAAGTCTTCCTTCATAGGGGGTCTGGACTCAGGGCCACAATGAGAGTCTTCCTTCATAGGGGGTCTGGACTCAGGGCCACAATGAGGTCTTCCTTCATAGGGGGTCTGGACTCAGGGCCACAACCACAATGAGAGTCTTCCTTCATAGGCAGTCTGGACTCGGCCACAATGAGAGTCTTCCTTCATAGGGGGTCTGGACTCAGGAAAACAATGAGAGTCTTACTTCATAGGGGGTCTGGACTCAGGGCCACCATGAACGTCTTCCTTCATAGGGGGTCTGGACTCAGGGCCAAAATGAAAGGGTCTTCCTTCATAGGGGGTCTGGACTCTGGGCCACAATGAAAGTCTTCCTTCATACGGGGTCTGGACTCAGGGCCACAATGAAAGTCTTCCTTCAGAGTGAGTCTGGACTCAGGGCCACAACCACAATGAGATTCTTCCTTCATAGGGAGTCTGGACTCAGGGCCACAATGAGAGTCTTCCTTCATAGGGGGTTTGGACTCAGGGCCACAATGAGAGTCTTCCTTCATAGGGGGTCTGGACTCAGGGCCACAATGAAAGGGTCTTCCTTCTTAAGGGGTCTGGACTCAGGGCCACAATGAAAGTCTTCATTCATAGGTGGTCTGGACTCAGGGCCACAATGAAAGTCTTCCTTCATAGGGAGTCTGGACTCAGGGCCACAATGAAAGTCTTCCTTCATAGGGGGTCTGGACTCAGGGCCATAACCACAATGAGACTCTTCCTTCAAAGGGAGTCTGGACTCAGGGCCACAATGAGAGTCTTCCTTCAGAGGGGTTTTGGACTCAGGGCCACAATGAAAGTCTTCCTTCATAGGGGGTCTGGACTCAGGGCCACAATGAAAGTCTTCTTTCATAGTGAGTCTGGACTCAGGGCCACAACCACAATGAGAGTCTTCCTTCTTAGGGAGTCTGGACTCTGGGCCACAATGGGTGTCTTCCTTCATAGGGGGTCTGGACTCAGGAAAACAATGAGAGTCTTCCTTCATAGGGGGTCTGGACTCAGGGCCACAATGAAAGGGTCTTCCTTCATACGGGGTCTGGACTCTGGGCCACAATGAAAGTCTTCCTTCATAGGGGGTCTGGACTCAGGGGCAAAATGAGAGTCTTCCTTCATAGGGGGTCTGGACTCAGGGCCATAACCACAATGAGAGTCTTCCTTCATAGGGAGTCTGGACTCAGGGCCATAACCACAATGAGAGTCTTCCTTCATAGGGAGTCTGGACTCTGGGCCACAATGAGAGTCTTCCTTCATAGGGGGTCTGGACTCAGGGCCACAATGAAAGGGTCTTCCTTCATACGGGGTCTGGACTCAGGGCCATAACCACAATGAGAGTCTTCCTTCATAGGGACTCTGGACTCTGGGCCACAATGGGAGTCTTCCTTCATAGGGGGTCTGGACTCAGGAAAACAATGAAAGGGTCTTCCTTCTTAAGGGGTCTGGACTCAGGGCCACAATGAAAGTCTTCATTCATAGGTGGTCTGGACTCAGGGCCACAATGAAAGTCTTCCTTCATAGGGGGTCTGGACTCAGGGCCATAACCACAATGAGACTCTTCCTTCAAAGGGAGTCTGGACTCAGGGCCACAATGAGAGTCTTCCTTCAGAGGGGTTTTGGACTCGGGCCACAATGAAAGTCTTCCTTCATAGGGGGTCTGGACTCAGGGCCACAATGAAAGTCTTCTTTCATAGTGAGTCTGGACTCAGGGCCACAACCACAATGAGTCTCTTCCTTCTTAGGGAGTCTGGACTCTGGGCCACAATGGGTGTCTTCCTTCATAGGGGGTCTGGACTCAGGAAAACAATGAGAGTCTTCCTTCATAGGGGGTCTGGACTCAGGGCCACAATGAAAGGGTCTTCCTTCATACGGGGTCTGGACTCTGGGCCACAATGAAAGTCTTCCTTCATAGGGGGTCTGGACTCAGGGCCACAATGAAAGTCTTCCTTCATAGGGGGTCTGGACTCAGGGCCATAACCACAATGAGAGTCTTCCTTCATAGGGAGTCTGGACTCTGGGCCACAATGGGAGTCTTCCTTCATAGGGGGTCTGGACTCAGGAAAACAATGAGAGTCTTCCTTCATAGGGGGTCTGGACTCAGGGCCACAATGAAAGGGTCTTCCTTCATACGGGGTCTGGACTCAGGGCCATAACCACAATGAGAGTCTTCCTTCATAGGGGGTCTGGACTCAGGGCCTCAATGAAAGTCTTCCTTCATAGGGGGTCTGGACTCAGGGCCACAATGAGAGTCTTCCTTCATAGGGGGTCTGGACTCAGGGCCACAATGAGAGTCTTCCTTCATAGGGTGTCTGGACTCAGGGACACAATGAGGTCTTCCTTCATAGGGGGTCTGGACTCAGGGCCACAACCACAATGAGAGTCTTCCTTCATAGGGAGTCTGGACTCGGCCACAATGAGAGTCTTCCTTCATAGGGGGTCTGGACTCAGGGCCACAATGAGAGTCTTCCTTCACAGGGGTTCTGGACTCAGGGGCAAAATGAGAGTCTTCCTTCATAGGGGGTCTGGACTCAGGGCAATAACCACAATGAGAGTCTTCCTTCATAGGGAGTCTGGACTCTGGGCCACAATGGGAGTCTTCCTTCATAGGGGGTCTGGACTCAGGAAAACAATGAGAGTCTTCCTTCATAGGGGGTCTGGACTCAGGGCCACAATGAAAGGGTCTTCCTTCATACGGGGTCTGGACTCAGGGCCATAACCACAATGAGAGTCTTCCTTCATAAGGGGTCTGGACTCAGGGCCACAATGAAAGTCTTCCTTCATAGGGAGTCTGGACTCAGGGCCACAATGAGAGTCTTCCTTCATAGGCGGTCTGGACTCAGGGCCACAACCACAATGAGAGTCTTCCTTCATAGGGAGTCTGGACTCGGCCACAATGAGAGTCTTCCTTCATAGGGGGTCTGGACTCAGGGCCACAATGAGAGTCTTCCTTCATAGGGAGTCTGGACTCAGGGCCACAATGAGAGTCTTCCTTCATAGGGGGTCTGGACTCAGGGCCACAATGAGAGTCTTCCTTCATAAGGAGTCTGGACTCTGGGCCACAATGAGAGTCTTCCTTCATAGGGGGTCTGGACTCAGGGCCACCATGAACGTCTTCCTTCATAGTGGGGCTGGACTCAGGGCCACAACCACAATGAGAGTCTTCCTTCATACGGAGTCTGGACTCAGGGCCAAAATGAGAGTCTTCCTTCATAGGGGGTCTGGACTCAGGGCCACAATGAAAGTCTTCCTTCATAGGGGGTCTGGACTCAGGCAAATGAAGAGTCTTCCTTCATACGACCAGGGCAACAGCCACAATGAGAGTCTTCCTTCATAGGGAGTCTGGACTCGGCCACAATGAGAGTCTTCCTTCATAGGGAGTCTGGACTCAGGGCCACAATGAGAGTCTTCCTTCATAGGGGTCTGGACTCAGGGGCACAATGAAAGTCTTCCTTCATAGGGGGTCTGGGCTCAGGGCCATAACCACAATGAGAGTCTTCCTTCATAGGGAGTCTGGACTCTGGGCCACAATGGGAGTCTTCCTTCATAGGGGGTCTGGACTCAGGAAAACAATGAGAGTCTTCCTTCATAGGGGGTCTGGACTCAGGGCCACAATGAAAGGGTCTTCCTTCATACGGGGTCTGGACTCAGGGCCACAACCACAATGAGAGTCTTCCTTCATAGGGAGTCTGGACTCAGGGCCACAATGAGAGTCTTCCTTCATAGGGAGTCTGGACTCAGGGCCACAATGAGAGTCTTCCTTCATAGGGGGTTTGGACTCAGGGGCACAATGAGAGTCTTCCTTCATAGGGAGTCTGGACTCTGGGCCACAATGAGAGTCTTCCTTCATAGGGGGTCTGGACTCAGGGCCACCATGAACTTCAACACCACCAACCACAAATTCCTTCATAGGGAGTCTGGACTCAGGGCCACAAACCCAACACCAAAACAATGAGAGTCTTCCTTCATAGGAGTCTGGACTCAGGGCCACAATGAAAGTCTTCCTTCATACGGGTTCTGGACTCAGGGCCAAACCACAATGAGAGTCTTCCTTCATAGGGAGTCTGGACTCAGGGCCACAATGAAAGTCTTCCTTCATAGGGGGTCTGGACTCAGGAAAACAATGAGAGTCTTCCTTCATAGGGGGTCTGGACGCAGGGCCACAATGAAAGGGTCTTCCTTCATACGGGGTCTGGACTCAGGGCCATAACCACAATGAGAGTCTTCCTTCATAGGGGGTCTGGACTCAGGGCCACAATGAGAGTCTTCCTTCATAGGGAGTCTGGACTCAGGGCCACAATGAGAGTCTTCCTTCATAGGGGGTTTGGACTCAGGGGCACAATGAGAGTCTTCCTTCATAGGGCGTCTGGACTCTGGGCCACAATGAGAGTCTTCCTTCATAGGGGGTCTGGACTCAGGGCCACCATGAACGTCTTCCTTCATAGTGAGGCTGGACTCAGGGCCACAACCACAATGAGAGTCTTCCTTCATAGGGAGTCTGGACTCAGGGCCAAAATGAAAGTCTTCCTTCATAGGGGGTCTGGACTCAGGAAAACAATGAGAGTCTTCCTTCATAGGGGGTCTGGACTCAGGGCCACAACCACAATGAGAGTCTTCCTTCATAGGGGGTCTGGACTCGGCCACAATGAGAGTCTTCCTTCATAGGGGGTCTGGACTCAGGGCCACAATGAGAGTCTTCCTTCATAGGGAGTCTGGACTCAGGGCCACAATGAGAGTCTTCCTTCATAGGAAGTCTGGACTCAGGGCCACAATGAAAGTCTTCCTTCATAGTGAGTCTGGACTCAGGGCCACAACCACAATGACAGTCTTCCTTCATAGGGAGTCTGGACTCGGCCACAATGAGAGTCTTCCTTCATAGGGGGTCTGGACTCAGGGCCACAATGAAAGGGTCTTCCTTCACACTGGGCCTGGACTCAGGGCCATAACCACAATGAGAGTCTTCCTTCATAAGGGGCCTGGACTCAGGCAACAATGAAAGCCTTCCTTCATAGGGAGTCTGGACTCAGGGCCACAATGAGAGTCTTCCTTCAATACGAGGTCTGGACTCCAGGAGCCGCAACACAATAGAGTCTTCCACATAGTAGTCTGAATACAGAGCCAAAATGAAAGTCTTACCTATAGGGGTACAGACTCAGGAAAACCAATGAGAGCTACCTTCATAGGGAGTCTGGACTCAGGAGCCACAATGAGGGTCTTCCTTCATACGGGGTCTGAGACTCAGGAGCCATAACCACAATGAAGTCTTCCTTCATAGGGGGTCTGGACTCAGGGCCACAATGAGAGTCTTCCTTCATAGGGAGTCTGGACTCAGGGCCACAATGAGAGTCTTCCTTCATAGGGGGTTTGGACTCAGGGGAACAATGAGAGTCTTCCTTCATACGGAGTCTGGACTCTGGGCCACAATGAGAGTCTTCCTTCATAGGGGGTCTGGACTCAGGGCCACCATGAACGTCTTCCTTCATAGTGAGGCTGGACTCAGGGCCACAACCACAATGAGAGTCTTCCTTCATAGGGAGTCTGGACTCAGGGCCAAAATGAAAGTCTTCCTTCATAGGGGGTCTGGACTCAGGAAAACAATGAGAGTCTTCCTTCATAGGGGGTCTGGACTCAGGGCCACAATGAAAGGGTCTTCCTTCATACGGGGTCTGGACTCAGGGCCATAACCACAATGAGAGTCTTCCTTCGTAAGGGGTCTGGACTCAGGGCCACAATGAGAGTCTTCCTTCACAGGGGGTTTGGACTCAGGGCCACAATGAAAGGGTCTTCCTTCATAAGGGGTCTGGACTCAGGGCCACAATGAAAGTCTTCATTCATATGGGGTCTGGACTCAGGGCCACAATGACAGTCTTCCTTCATAGGGGGTCTGGACTCAGGGCCACAATGAAAGTCTTCCTTCATAGGGGGTCTGGACTCAGGGCCACCATGAACATCTTCCTTCATAGTGAGGCTGGACTCAGGGCCACAACCACAATGAGAGTCTTCCTTCATGGGGAGTCTGGACTCAGGGCCACAACCACAATGAGAGTCTTCCTTCATAGGGAGTCTGGACTCAGGGCCACAATGAGAGTCTTCCTTCACAGGGGGTTTGGACTCAGGGCCATAACCACAATGAGAGTCTTCCTTCATAGGGAGTCTGGACTCTGGGCCACAATGGGAGTCTTCCTTCATAGGGGGTCTGGACTCAGGGCCACAATGAGAGTCTTCATTCATAGGGAGTCTGGACTCAGGGCCACAATGAAAGTCTTCCTTCATAGGGGTTCTGGACTCAGGGCCACAATGAGAGTCTTCCTTCATAGGGAGTCTGGACTCAGGGCCACAATGAAAGTCTTCCTTCATAGGGGGTTTGGACTCAGGGCCACAATGAGAGTCTTCCTTCATAAGGAGTCTGGACTCTGGGCCACAATGAGAGTCTTCCTTCATAGGGGGTCTGGACTCAGGGCCACAATGAAAGTCTTCCTTCACAGCGATTCTGGACTCAGGGCCACAACCACAATGAGAGTCTTCCTTCATAGGGAGTCTGGACTCAGGGCCACAATGAGAGTCTTCCTTCACAGGGGGTTTGGACTCAGGTCCACAATGAAAGGGTCTTCCTTCATAAGGGGTCTGGACTCAGGGCCACAATGAAAGTCTTCATTCATAGGGGGGCTGGACTCAGGGCCACAATGACAGTCTTCCTTCATAGGGGGTCTGGACTCAGGGCCACAATGAGAGTCTTCCTTCATAGGGAGTCTGGACTCAGGGCCACAATGAAAGTCTTCCTTCATAGGGGTTCTGGACTCAGGGGCAAAATGAGAGTCTTCCTTCATAGGGGGTCTGGACTCAGGGCCATAACCACAATGAGAGTCTTCCTTCATAGGGAGTCTGGACTCTGGGCCACAATGGGAGTCTTCCTTCATAGGGGGTCTGGACTCAGGAAAACAATGAGAGTCTTCCTTCATAGGGGGTCTGGACTCAGGGCCACAATGAGAGTCTTCCTTCATAGGGGTTCTGGACTCAGGGCCACAATGAGAGTCTTCCTTCACAGGGGTTCTGCACTCAGGGGCAAAATGAGAGTCTTCCTTCATAGGGGGTCTGGACTCAGGGCCATAACCACAATGAGAGTCTTCCTTCATAGGGAGTCTGGACTCTGGGCCACAATGGGAGTCTTCCTTCATAGGGGGTCTGGACTCAGGAAAACAATGAGAGTCTTCCTTCATAGGGGGTCTGGACTCAGGGCCACAATGAAAGGGTCTTCCTTCATACGGGGTCTGGACTCAGGGCCATAACCACAATGAGAGTCTTCCTTCATAGGGAGTCTGGACTCTGGGCCACAATGAGAGTCTTCCTTCATAGGGGGTCTGGACTCAGGAAAACAATGAGAGTCTTCCTTCATAGGGGGTCTGGACTCAGGGCCACACTGAAAGGGTCTTCCTTCATACGGGGTCTGGACTCAGGGCCATAACCACAATGAGAGTCTTCCTTCATAAGGGGTCTGGACTCAGGGCCACAATGAAAGTCTTCCTTCATAGGGAGTCTGGACTCAGGGCCACAATGAGAGTCTTCCTTCATAGGAAGTCTGGACTCAGGGCCACAATGAAAGTCTTCCTTCATAGGGGGTCTGGACTCAGGGGCAAAATGAGAGTCTTCCTTCATAGGGGGTCTGGACTCAGGGCCACAATGAAAGTCTTCCTTCATAGGGGGTTTGGACTCAGGGCCACAATGAGAGTCTTCCTTCATAAGGAGTCTGGACTCTGGGCCACAATGAGAATCTTCCTTCATAGAATCTAGACTCAGGGCCACAACCAGAATATTCATCCATAGGGAATCAGACTCAGGCCACAACCACAATGAGAGTCTTCCTTCATAGGAAGTCTGGACTCGGCCACAATGAAAGTCTTCCTTCATAGGGATTCTGGACTCAGGGCCACAATGAGAGTCTTCCTTCATAGGGGGTCTGGACTCAGGGCCACAATGAAAGTCTTCCTTCATAGGGGGTCTGGACTCAGGGCCACAATGAGAGTCTTCCTTCATAAGGAGTCTGGACTCTGGGCCACAATGAGAGTCTTCCTTCATAGGGGGTCTGGACTCAGGGCCACCATGAACGTCTTCCTTCATAGTGGGGCTGGACTCAGGGCCACAACCACAATGAGAGTCTTTCTTCATAGGGAGTCTGGACTCAGGGCCACAATGAGAGTCTTCCTTCACAGGGGGTTTGGACTCAGGTCCACAATGAAAGGGTCTTCCTTCATAGGGGTTCTGGACTCAGGGGCAAAATGAGAGTCTTCCTTCATAGGGGTTCTGGACTCAGGGCCATAACCACAATGAGAGTCTTCCTTCATAGGGAGTCTGGACTCTGGGCCACAATGGGAGTCTTCCTTCATAGGGGGTCTGGACTCAGGCAAACAATGAGAGTCTTCCTTCATAGGGGGTCTGGACTCAGGGCCACAATGAAAGGGTCTTCCTTCATACGGGGTCTGGACTCAGGGCCATAACCACAATGAGAGTCTTCCTTCATAAGGGGTCTGGACTAAGGGCCACAATGAAAGTCTTCCTTCATAGGGAGTCTGGACTCAGGGCCACAATGAGAGTCTTCCTTCATAGGGGGTCTGGACTCAGGGCCACAACCACAATGAGAGTCTTCGTTCATAGGGAGTCTGGACTCGGCCACAATGAGAGTCTTCCTTCATAGGGGGTCTGGACTCAGGGCCACCATGAACGTCTACCTTCATAGTGAGGCTGGACTCAGGGCCACAACCACAATGAGAGTCTTCCTTCATAGGGAGTCTGGACTCAGGGCCAAAATGAAAGTCTTCCTTCATAGTGGGTCTGGACTCAGGGCCACAATGAAAGTCTTCATTCATAGGGGGTCTGGACTCTGGGCCACAATGACAGTCTTCCTTCATAGGGGGTCTGGACTCAGGGCCACAATGAGAGTCTTCCTTCATAGGAAGTCTGGACTCAGGGCCACAATGAAAGTCTTCCTTCATAGGGGTTCTGGACTCAGGGGCAAAATGAGAGTCTTCCTTCATAGGGGGTCTGGACTCAGGGCCACAATGAAAGTCTTCCTTCATAGGGGGTTTGGACTCAGGGCCACAATGAGAGTCTTCCTTCATAAGGAGTCTGGACTCTGGGCCACAATGAGAGTCTTCCTTCATAGGGGGTCTGGACTCAGGGCCACAATGAGAGTCTTCCTTCATAGGGGGTCTGGACTCAGGGCCACAACCACAATGAGTGTCTTCCTTCATAGGGAGTCTGGACTCGGCCACAATGAGAGTCTTCCTTCATAGGGAGTCTGGACTCAGGGCCACAATGAGAGTCTTCCTTCATAGGGGGTCTGGACTCAGGGCCACAACCACAATGAGAGCCTTCCTTCATAGGGAGTCTGGACTCGGCCACAATGAGAGTCTTCCTTCATAGGGGGTCTGGACTCAGGGCCACAATGAGAGTCTTCCTTCATAGGGAGTCTGGACTCAGGGCCACAAAGAAAGTCTTCCTAAATATGGGGTCTGGACTTAGGACCTCAATGAAAGTCTTCATTCATAGGGGGTCTGGACTCAGGGCCACAATGACAGTCTTCCTTCATAGGGGGTCTGGACTCAGGGCCACAATGAGAGTCTTCCTTCATAGGGGGTCTGGACTCAGGGCCACAATGAAAGTCTTCCTTCATAGGGGTTCTGGACTCAGGGGCAAAATGAGAGTCTTCCTTCATAGGGGTTCTGGACTCAGGGCCATAACCACAATGAGAGTCTTCCTTCATAGGGAGTCTGGACTCTGGGCCACAATGGGAGTCTTCCTTCATAGGGGGTCTGGACTCAGGAAAACAATGAGAGTCTTCCTTCATAGGGGTTCTGGACTCAGGGCCACAATGAAAGGGTCTTCCTTCATACGGGGTCTGGACTCAGGGCCATAACCACAATGAGAGTCTTCCTTCATAAGGGGTCTGGACTCAGGGCCACAATGAAAGTCTTCCTTCATTGGGAGTCTGGACTCAGGGCCACACTGAGAGTCTTCCTTCATAGGGGGTCTGGACTCAGGGCCACAACCACAATGAGAGCCTTCCTTCATAGGGAGTCTGGACTCGGCCACAATGAGAGTCTTCCTTCATAGGGGGTCTGGACTCAGGGCCACAATGAGAGTCTTCCTTCATAGGGAGTCTGGACTCAGGGCCACAATGAGAGTCTTCCTTCATAGGGGGTTTGGACTCAGGGGAACAATGAGAGTCTTCCTTCATAGGGAGTCTGGACTCTGGGCCACAATGAGAGTCTTCCTTCATAGGGGGTCTGGACTCAGGGCCACCATGAACGTCTTCCTTCATAGTGAGGCTGGACTCAGGGCCACAACCACAATGAGAGTCTTCCTTCATAGGGAGTCTGGACTCAGGGCCAAAATGAAGGTCTTCCTTCATAGGGGGTCTGGACTCAGGGCCACAATGAAAGTCTTCATTCATAGGGGGTCTGGACTCTGGGCCACAATGACAGTCTTCCTTCATAGTGAGGCTGGACTCAGGGCCACAACCACAATGAGAGTCTTCCTTCATAGGGAGTCTGGACTCAGGGCCACAACCACAATGAGAGTCT
>JACSYO010000739.1:0-43635 GCA_016806645.1 Ophiodon elongatus
AAGACGTTTCGGCTGGGAAGAGGCCAAAAGTGGATTTTGTTGAAAAATACACAGTTTACTTGATTTTCCTCAAAACATTGTCCCAGAACAGCAGACTCTCAAGTTTCATGTTAATTTCATGAATACTTGATGTTTTCATCATTTTTCTGCCTTAAAGCTTCATTTACACGTTGTATGCTCTTAAAAGACCTTTAGGCTGGCATGAGGCCAAAAGTGGATTTTGTTGAAAAATAAACAGTTTATTTGATTTTCCTCTGTAACATCTCCCAGAGTAGCAGACTTTCAAGGTTCATGTTATATACATGAATAAATGATGTTTCCATCACTTTTCTACCATGCAGCTGCATTTTCATTTTTTATGGTCTCAACCTTTTGAGACCATAAAAAATTAAAGCTTAAAGCTGCATTTCCACGTTGTATGCTCTTAAAAGACGTTTCGGCTGGCAAGAGGCCAAAAGTGGATTTTGTTGAAAAATACACAGTTTACTTTATTTTCCTCAAAACATTGTCCCAGAACAGCAGACTCAAGTTTCAAGTTAATTTCATGAATAAATGATGTTCTCATCACTTTTCTGCCTTAAAGCTGCATTTTCAGTATTATGGTCTTAAAAGACGTTTCGGCTGGCAAGAGGCCAAAAGTGGATTTGTTTGAAAAATACACAATTTACTTGATTTTCCTCAAAACATTGTCCCAGAACAGCAGACTCTCAACTTTCATGTTAATTTCATGAATACATGATGTTCTCATCACTTTTCTGCCTTAAAGCTGCATTTCCACGTTGTATGCTCTTAAAAGAACTTTAGGCTGGCATGAGGCCAAAAGTGGATTTTGTTGAAAAATACACAGTTTACTTGATTTTCCTCAAAACATTGTCCCAGAACAGCAGACTCTGAAGTTTCATGTTAATTTCATGAATACATGATGTTCTCATCATTTTTCTGCCTTAAAGCTGCATTTTCAGTATTCATGGTCTGAAAAGACATTTCGGCTGGGTCGAGGCCAAAAGTGAATTTTGTTGAAAAATACACAGTTTACTTTATTTTCCTCAAAACATTGTCCCAGAACAGCAGACTCAAGTTTCAAGTTAATTTAATGAATACGTGACGTTTTCATCACTTTTCTGCCTTTAAAGCTGCATTTCCACGTTGTATGCTCTTAAAAGACGTTTCGGCTGGCAAGAGATCAAAAGTGGATTTTGGTGAAAAATACACAGTTTACTCGATTTTCCTCAAAACATTGTCCCAGAACAGCAGACTCTCAAGTGTCATGTTAATTTCATTAATACTTGATGTTTTCATCATTTTTCTGCCTCAAAGCTTCATTTACACGTTGTATGCTCTTAAAAGACCTTTAGGCTGGCATGAGGCCAAAAGTGGATTTTGTTGAAAAATAAACAGTTTATTTGATATTCCTCTGTAACATCTCCCAGAGTAGCAGACTTTCAAGGTTCATGTTATATACATGAATAAATGATGTTTCCATCACTTTTCTACCATGCAGCTGCATTTTCATTTTTTATGGTCTCAACCTTTTGAGACCATAAAAAATTAAAGCTTAAAGCTGCATTTCCACGTTGTATGCTCTTAAAAGACGTTTCGGCTGGCAAGAGGCCAAAAGTGGATTTTGTTGAAAAATACACAGTTTACTTTATTTTCCTCAAAACATTGTCCCAGAACAGCAGACTCTCAAGTTTCATGTTAATTTCATGAATACATGATGTTCTCATCACTTTTCTGCCTTAAAGCTGCATTTCCACGTTGTATGCTCTTAAAAGACCTTTAGGCTGGCATGAGGCCAAAAGTGGATTTTGTTGAAAAATACACAGTTTACTTGATTTTCCTCAAAAAATAATCCCAGTACAGCAGACTCTCAAGTTTCATGTTAATTTCATGAATACATGATGTTCTCATCACTTTTCTGCCTTAAAGCTGCATTTTCAGTTGTATGCTCTTAAAAGACATTTCGGCTGGCATGAGGCCAAAAGTGGATTTTGTTGAAAAATACACAGTTTACTTGATTTTCCTTAAAACATTGTCCCTCAACAGCAGACTCTCAAGTTTCATGTTAATTTCATGAATACATGACGTTTTCATCACTTTTCTGCCTTAAAGCTGCATTTCCACGTTGTATGCTCTTAAAAGACCTTTCGGCTGGCATGAGGCCAAAAGTGGATTTTGTTGAAAAATACACAGTTTAATATATTTTCCTCAAAAAATAGCCCCAGTACAGCAGACTTTCAAGTGTCATGTTGATTTCATGAATACTTGATGTTTTCATCACTTTTCTGCCTTAAAGCTTAATTTTCAAGTTGTATGCTCTTAAAAGACCTTTAGGCTGGCATGAGGCCAAAAGTGGATTTTGTTGAAAAATACACAGTTTACTTGATTTTCCTCAAAACATTGTCCCTCAACAGCAGACTCTCAAGTTTCATGTTAATTTCATGAATACATGATGTTTTCATCACTTTTCTGCCTTAAAGCTGCATTTCCACGTTGTATGCTCTTAAAAGACGTTTCGGCTGGGAAGAGGCCAAAAGTGGATTTTGTTGAAAAATACACAGTTTACTTGATTTTCCTCAAAACATAGTCCCAGTACAGCAGACTCTCACGTTTCATGTTAATTTCATGAATACATGACGTTCTCATCATTTTTCTGCCTTAAAGCTGCATTTTCAGTATTTATGGTCTGAAAAGACATTTCGGCTGGGTCGAGGCCAAAAGTGGATTTTGTTCAAAAATACACAGTTTACTTTATTTTACTCAAAACATTGTCCCAGAACAGCAGACTCAAGTTTCAAGTTAATTTAATGAATACGTGACGTTTTCATCACTGTTCTGCCTTTAAAGCTGCATTTCCACGTTGTATGCTCTTCAAAGACGTTTCGGCTGGCAAGAGATCAAAAGTGGATTTTGGTGAAAAATACACAGTTTACTCGATTTTCCTCAAAACATTGTCCCAGAACAGCATACTCTCAAGTGTCATGTTAATTTCATTAATACTTGATGTTTTCATCACTTTTCTGCCTTAAAGCTTCATTTACACGTTGTATGCTCTTAAAAGACCTTTAGGCTGGCATGAGGCCAAAAGTGGATTTTGTTGAAAAATACACAGTTTACTTGATTTTCCTCAAAACATTGTCCCAGAACAGCAGACTCTCAACTTTCATGTTAATTTCATGAATACATGATGTTCTCATCACTTTTCTGCCTTAAAGCTGCATTTCCACGTTGTAAGCTCTTAAAAGACGTTTCGGCTGGGAAGAGGCCAAAAGTGGATTTTGTTGAAAAATACACAGTTTACTTGATTTTCCTCAAAACATTGTCCCAGAACAGCAGACTCTGACGTTTCATGTTAATTTCATGAATACATGATGTTCTCATCATTTTTCTGCCTTAAAGCTGCATTTTCAGTATTCATGGTCTGAAAAGACATTTCGGCTGGGTCGAGGCCAAAAGTGAATTTTGTTGAAAAATACACAGTTTACTTTATTTTCCTCAAAACATTGTCCCAGAACAGCAGACTCAAGTTTCAAGTTAATTTAATGAATACGTGACGTTTTCATCACTTTTCTGCCTTTAAAGCTGCATTTCCACGTTGTATGCTCTTAAAAGATGTTTCGGCTGGCAAGAGATCAAAAGTGGATTTTGGTGAAAAATACACAGTTTACTCGATTTTCCTCAAAACATTGTCCCAGAACAGCAGACTCTCAAGTGTCATGTTAATTTCATTAATACTTGATGTTTTCATCATTTTTCTGCCTCAAAGCTTCATTTACACGTTGTATGCTCTTAAAAGACCTTTAGGCTGGCATGAGGCCAAAAGTGGATTTTGTTGAAAAATAAACAGTTTATTTGATATTCCTCTGTAACATCTCCCAGAGTAGCAGACTTTCAAGGTTCATGTTATATACATGAATAAATGATGTTTCCATCACTTTTCTACCATGCAGCTGCATTTTCATTTTTTATGGTCTCAACCTTTTGAGACCATAAAAAATTAAAGCTTAAAGCTGCATTTCCACGTTGTATGCTCTTAAAAGACGTTTCGGCTGGCAAGAGGCCAAAAGTGGATTTTGTTGAAAAATACACAGTTTACTTTATTTTCCTCAAAACATTGTCCCAGAACAGCAGACTCAAGTTTCAAGTTAATTTCATGAATAAATGATGTTCTCATCACTTTTCTGCCTTAAAGCTGCATTTCCACGTTGTATGCTCTTCAAAGAACTTTAGGCTGGCATGAGGCCAAAAGTGGATTTTGTTGAAAAATACACAGTTTACTTGATTTTCCTCAAAAAATAATCCCAGTACAGCAGACTCTCACGTTTCATGTTAATTTCATGAATACATGATGTTCTCATCACTTTTCTGCCTTAAAGCTGCATTTTCAGTATTCATGGTCTGAAAAGACGTTTCGGCTGGCAAGAGGCCAAAAGTGGATTTGTTTGAAAAATACACAATTTACTTGATTTTCCTCAAAACATTGTCCAAGAACAGCAGACTCTCAAGTGTCATGTTAATTTCATGAATACATGATGTTCTCATCACTTTTCTGCCTGAAAGCTGCATTTCCACGTTGTATGCTCTTAAAAGACCTTTAGGCTGGCATGAGGCCAAAAGTGGATTTTGTTGAAAAATACACAGTTTACTTGATTTTCCTCAAAAAATAATCCCAGTACAGCAGACTCTCACGTTTCATGTTAATTTCATGAATACATGATGTTCTCATCACTTTTCTGCCTTAAAGCTGCATTTTCAGTATTCATGGTCTGAAAAGACGTTTCGGCTGGCAAGAGGCCAAAAGTGGATTTGTTTGAAAAATACACAATTTACTTGATTTTCCTCAAAACATTGTCCCAGAACAGCAGACTCTCAACTTTCATGTTAATTTCATGAATACATGATGTTCTCATCACTTTTCTGCCTTAAAGCTGCATTTCCACGTTGTATGCTCTTAAAAGACGTTTCGGCTGGTAAGAGGCCAAAAGTGGATTTTGTTGAAAAATACACAGTTTACTTGATTTTCCTCAAAACATTGTCCCAGAACAGCAGACTCAAGTTTCAAGTTAATTTCATGAATAAATGATGTTCTCATCACTTTTCTGCCTTAAAGCTGCATTTCCACGTTGTATGCTCTTAAAAGACCTTTAGGCTGGCATGAGGCCAAAAGTGGATTTTGTTGAAAAATACACAGTTTACTTGATTTTCCTCAAAAAATAATCCCAGTACAGCAGACTCTCACGTTTCATGTTAATTTCATGAATACATGATGTTCTCATCACTTTTCTGCCTTAAAGCTGCATTTCCACGTTGTATGCTCTTAAAAGACCTTTCGGCTGACGCCAAAAGTGGATTTTGTTGAAAAATACACAGTTTACTTGATTTTCCTCAAAACATTGTCCCAGAACAGCAGACTCAAGTTTCAAGTTAATTTCATGAATAAATGATGTTCTCATCACTTTTCTGCCTTAAAGCTGCATTTCCACGTTGTATGCTCTTAAAAGACCTTTAGGCTGGCATGAGGCCAAAAGTGGATTTTGTTGAAAAATACACAGTTTACTTGATTTTCCTCAAAAAATAATCCCAGTACAGCAGACTCTCACGTTTCATGTTAATTTCATGAATACATGATGTTCTCATCACTTTTCTGCCTTAAAGCTGCATTTTCAGTATTCATGGTCTGAAAAGACGTTTCGGCTGGCAAGAGGCCAAAAGTGGATTTGTTTGAAAAATACACAATTTACTCGATTTTCCTCAAAACATTGTCCCAGAACAGCAGACTCTCAACTTTCATGTTAATTTCATGAATACATGATGTTCTCATCACTTTTCTGCCTTAAAGCTGCATTTCCACGTTGTATGCTCTTAAAAGACGTTTCGGCTGGGAAGAGGCCAAAAGTGGATTTTGTTGAAAAATACACAGTTTACTTGATTTTCCTCAAAACATTGTCCCAGAACAGCAGACTCTGACGTTTCATGTTAATTTCATGAATACATGATGTTCTCATCATTTTTCTGCCTTAAAGCTGCATTTTCAGTATTCATGGTCTGAAAAGACATTTCGGCTGGGTCGAGGCCAAAAGTGAATTTTGTTGAAAAATACACAGTTTACTTTATTTTCCTCAAAACATTGTCCCAGAACAGCAGACTCTCAAGTTTCAAATTAATTTCATAAATACATGATGTTTCCATCACTTTTCTACCATGCAGCTGCAGTTTAATTTTTTTGGTCTCAAAAGGCGTTTCAGCCTGGGAAGAGGCCAAAAGTGGATTTTGTTGTAAAATACACAGTTTACTTGATATTCCTGTATAACGTCTCCCAGAATAGCATACTTTTTAGGTTCATGTTATGTACATGAATATTTGATGTTTGCATCACCTTTCTACCTTAGAAATGAATTTTCAGTTTTTATGGTCTCAAAAGGCTTTTCAGCCTGAGAACTGACCTAAAGTGGATTTTGTTGCAAAATACACAGTTTAGTTGATATTCCTCTATAACGTCTCCCAGAATAAAATACTTATAAGGTTCATGTTATGTACATGAATATTTGATGTTTGCATCACCTTTCTACCTTAGAAATGAATTTTCAGTTTTTATGGTCTCAAAAGGCGTTTCAGCCTGCGAAGAGGCCAAAAGTGGATTTTGTTGTAAAATACACAGTTTACTTGATATTCCTCTATAACGTCTCCCAGAAAAGCAGACTTTTAAGGTTCATGTTATGTACATGAATATTTGATGTTTGCATCACCTTTCTACCTTAGAAATGAATTTTCAGTTTTTATGGTCTCAAAAGGCGTTTCAGCCTGCGAACTGGCCAAAAGTGGATTTTCTTGCAAAATACACAGTTTACATGATATTCCTCTATAACGTCTCCCAGAATAAAAGACTTATAAGGTTCATGTTATGTACATGAATATTTGATGTTTGCATCACCTTTCTACCTTAGAAATGAATTTTCAGTTTTTATGGTCTCAAAAGGCGTTTCAGCCTGCGAAGAGGCCAAAAGTGGATTTTGTTGTAAAATACACAGTTTACTTGATATTCCTCTATAACGTCTCCCAGAAAAGCAGACTTTTAAGGTTCATGTTATGTACATGAATATTTGATGTTTGCATCACCTTTCTACCTTAGAAATGAATTTTCAGTTTTTATGGTCTCAAAAGGCGTTTCAGCCTGCGAACTGGCCAAAAGTGGATTTTCTTGCAAAATACACAGTTTACATGATATTCCTCTATAACGTCTCCCAGAATAGCAGACTTTTAAGGTTCATGTTATGTACATGAATATTTGATGTTTGCATCACCTTTCTACCTTAGAAATGAATTTTCAGTTTTTATGGTCTCAAAGGCTTTTCAGCCTGAGAACTGACCAAAAGTGGATTTTGTTGCAAAATACACAGTTTACTTGATATTCCTCTATAACGTCTCCCAGAATAAAAGACTTATAAGGTTCATGTTATGTACATGAATATTTGATGTTTGCATCACCTTTCTACCTTAGAAATGAATTTTCAGTTTTTATGGTCTCAAAAGGCGTTTCAGCCTGCGAACTGGCCAAAAGTGGATTTTCTTGCAAAATACACAGTTTACATGATATTCCTCTATAACGTCTCCCAGAATAGCAGACTTTTAAGGTTCATGTTATGTACATGAATATTTGATGTTTGCATCACCTTTCTACCTTAGAAATGAATTTTCAGTTTTTATGGTCTCAAAAGGCGTTTCAGCCTGCGAACTGGCCAAAAGTGGATTTTGTTGCAAAATACACAGTTTACTTGATATTCCTCTATAACGTCTCCCAGAATAGCAGACTTTTAAGGTTCATGTTATGTACATGAATATTTGATGTTTGCATCACCTTTCTACCTTAGAAATGAATTTTCAGTTTTTATGGTCTCAAAAGGCGTTTCAGCCTGCGAACTGGCCAAAAGTGGATTTTCTTGCAAAATACACAGTTTACATGATATTCCTCGATAACGTCTCCCAGAATAGCAGACTTTTAAGGTTCATGTTATGTACATGAATATTTGATGTTTGCATCACCTTTCCACCTTAAAAATGAATTTTCAGTTTTTATGGTCTCAAAAGGCTTTTCAGCCTGAGAACTGACCAAAAGTGGATTTTGTTGCAAAATACACAGTTTACTTGATATTCCTCTATAACGTCTCGCAGAATAACAGACTTATAAGGTTCATGTTATGTACATGAATATTTTATGTTTGCATCACCTTTCTACCTTAGAAATGAATTTTCATTTTTTATGGTCTCAAAAGGCGTTTCAGCCTGCGAAGAGGCCAAAAGTGGATTTTGTTGTAAAATACACAGTTTACTTGATATTCCTCTATAACGTCTCCCAGAATAGCATACTTTCAAGGTTCATGTTATGTACATGAATATTTGATGTTTGCATCACCTTTCTACCTTAGAAATGAATTTTCAGTTTTTCTGGTCTCAAAAGGCTTTTCAGCCTGCGAACTGGCCAAAAGTGGATTTTGTTGTAAAATACACAGTTTACATGATATTCCTCTATAACGTCTCCCAGAATAGCAGACTTTTAAGGATCATGTTATGTACATGAATATTTGATGTTTGCATCACCTTTCTACCTTAAAAATGAATTTTCAGTTTTTATGGTCTCAAAAGGCTTTTCAGCCTGCGAACTGACCAAAAGTGGATTTTGTTCTAAAATATACAGTTTACTTGATATTCCTCTATAACGTCTCCCAGAATAGCAAACTTTCAAGGTCCATGTTATATACATGAATACATAATGTTTCCATCACTTTTCTACCATGCAGCTGCAATTTCATTTTTTTATGGTCTCAAAAGGCATTTCAGCCAGCGAATAGGACAAAAGTGGATTTTGTTGTAAAATACACAGTTTACTTGATATTCCTCTATAACGTCTCCCAGAAAAGCAGACTTTCATTTTTTATGGTCTCAACCTTTTGAGACCATAAACAATTAAAGCTTAAAGCTGCATTTCCACGTTGTATGCTCTTAAAAGACGTTTCGGCTGGCAAGAGGCCAAAAGTGGATTTTGTTGAAAAATACACAGTTTACTTTATTTTCCTCAAAACATTGTCCCAGAATAGCAGACTCAAGTTTCAAGTTAATTTCATGAATAAATGATGTTCTCATCACTTTTCTGCCTTAAAGCTGCATTTCCACGTTGTATGCTCTTAAAAGACTTTTAGGCTGGCATGAGGCCAAAAGTGGATTTTGTTGAAAAATACACAGTTTACTTGATTTTCCTCAAAAAATAATCCCAGTACAGCAGACTCTCACGTTTCATGTTAATTTCATGAATACATGATGTTCTCATCACTTTTCTGCCTTAAAGCTGCATTTTCAGTATTCATGGTCTGAAAAGACGTTTCGGCTGGCAAGAGGCCAAAAGTGGATTTGTTTGAAAAATACACAATTTACTTGATTTTCCTCAAAACATTGTACCAGAACAGCAGACTCTCAACTTTAATGTTAATTTCATGAATACATGATGTTCTCATCACTTTTCTGCCTTAAAGCTGCATTTCCACGTTGTATGCTCTTGAAAGACGTTTCGGCTGGGAAGAGGCCAAAAGTGGATTTTGTTGAAAAATACACAGTTTACTTGATTTTCCTCAAAACATTGTCCCAGAACAGCAGACTCTGACGTTTCATGTTAATTTCATGAATACATGATGTTCTCATCATTTTTCTGCCTTAAAGCTGCATTTTCAGTATTCATGGTCTGAAAAGACATTTCGGCTGGGTCGAGGCCAAAAGTGAATTTTGTTGAAAAATACACAGTTTACTTTATTTTCCTCAAAACATTGTCCCAGAACAGCAGACTCAAGTTTCAAGTTAATTTAATGAATACGTGACGTTTTCATCACTTTTCTGCCTTTAAAGCTGCATTTCCACGTTGTATGCTCTTAAAAGACGTTTCGGCTGGCAAGAGATCAAAAGTGGATTTTGGTGAAAAATACACAGTTTACTCGATTTTCCTCAAAACATTGTCCCAGAACAGCAGACTCTCAAGTGTCATGTTAATTTCATTAATACTTGATGTTTTCATCATTTTTCTGCCTCAAAGCTTCATTTACACGTTGTATGCTCTTAAAAGACCTTTAGCCTGGCATGAGGCCAAAAGTTGATTTTGTTGAAAAATAAACAGTTTATTTGATATTCCTCTGTAACATCTCCCAGAGTAGCAGACTTTCAAGGTTCATGTTATATACATGAATAAATTATGTTTCCATCACTTTTCTACCATGCAGCTGCATTTTCATTTTTTATGGTCTCAACCTTTTGAGACCATAAAGAATTAAATCTTAAAGCTGCATTTCCACGTTGTATGCTCTTAAAAGACGTTTCGGCTGGGAAGAGGCCAAAAGTGGATTTTGTTGAAAAATACACAGTTTACTTGATTTTCATTAAAACATTGTCCCTCAACAGCAGACTCTCAAGTTTCATGTTAATTTCATGAATACATGACGTTTTCATCACTTTTCTGCCTTAAAGCTGCATTTCCACGTTGTATGCTCTTAAAAGACGTTTCGGCTGGCATGAGGCCAAAAGTGGATTTTGTTGAAAAATACACAGTTTAATATATTTTCCTCAAAAAATAGCCCCAGTACAGCAGACTTTCAAGTGTCATGTTGATTTCATGAATACTTGATGTTTTCATCACTTTTCTGCCGTAAAGCTTCATTTTCAAGTTGTATGCTCTTAAAAGACCTTTCGGCTGGCATGAGGCCAAAAGTGGATTTTGTTGAAAAATACACAGTTTACTTGATTTTCCTCAAAACATTGTCCCTCAACAGCAGACTCTCAAGTTTCATGTTAATTTCATGAATACATGATGTTCTCATCACTTTTCTGCCTTAAAGCTGCATTTCCACGTTGTATGCTCTTAAAAGACGTTTCGGCTGGGAAGAGGCCAAAAGTGGATTTTGTTGAAAAATACACAGTTTACTTGATTTTTCTCAAAAAATAGTCCCAGTACAGCAGACTCTCACGTTTCATGTTAATGTCATGAATACATGACGTTCTCATCATTTTTCTGCCTTAAAGCTGCATTTTCAGTATTCATGGTCTGAAAAGACGTTTCGGCTGGCAAGAGGCCAAAAGTGGATTTGTTTGAAAAATACACAATTTACTTGATTTTCCTCAAAACATTGTCCCAGAACAGCAGACTCTCAAGGTTCAAATTAATTTCATGAATACATGATGTTCTCATCACTTTTCTGCCTTAAAGCTGCATTTCCACTTTGTATGCTCTTAAAAGACGTTTCGGCTGGCATGAGGCCAAAAGTGGATTTTGTTGAAAAATACACAGTTTACTTGATTTTCCTCAAAACATTGTCCCTCAACAGCAGACTCTCAAGTTTCATGTTAATTTCATGAATACATGATGTTCTCATCACTTTTCTGCCTTAAAGCTGCATTTCCACGTTGTATGCTCTTAAAAGACCTTTAGGCTGGCATGAGGCCAAAAGTGGATTTTGTTGAAAAATACACAGTTTACTTGATTTTCCTCAAAACATTGTCCCAGAACAGCAGACTCTGACGTTTCATGTTAATTTCATGAATACATGATGTTCTCATCATTTTTCTGCCTTAAAGCTGCATTTTCAGTATTCATGGTCTGAAAAGACATTTCGGCTGGGTCGAGGCCAAAAGTGAATTTTGTTGAAAAATACACAGTTTACTTTATTTTCCTCAAAACATTGTCCCAGAACAGCAGACTCAAGTTTCAAGTTAATTTAATGAATACGTGACGTTTTCATCACTTTTCTGCCTTTAAAGCTGCATTTCCACGTTGTATGCTCTTAAAAGACGTTTCGGCTGGCAAGAGATCAAAAGTGGATTTTGGTGAAAAATACACAGTTTACTCGATTTTCCTCAAAACATTGTCCCAGAACAGCAGACTCTCAAGTGTCATGTTAATTTCATTAATACTTGATGTTTTCATCATTTTTCTGCCTCAAAGCTTCATTTACACGTTGTATGCTCTTAAAAGACCTTTAGGCTGGCATGAGGCCAAAAGTGGATTTTGTTGAAAAATAAACAGTTTATTTGATATTCCTCTGTAACATCTCCCAGAGTAGCAGACTTTCAAGGTTCATGTTATATACATGAATAAATGATGTTTCCATCACTTTTCTACCATGCAGCTGCATTTTCATTTTTTATGGTCTCAACCTTTTGAGACCATAAAGAATTAAATCTTAAAGCTGCATTTCCACGTTGTATGCTCTTAAAAGACGTTTCGGCTGGCAAGAGGCCAAAAGTGGATTTTGTTGAAAAATACACAGTTTACTTGATTTTCCTCAAAACATTGTCCCAGAACAGCAGACTCTCAAGTTTCATGTTAATTTCATGAATACATGATGTTTTCATCACTTTTCTGCCTTAAAGCTGCATTTCCACGTTGTATGCTCTTAAAAGACGTTTCGGCTGGCATGAGGCCAAAAGTGGATTTTGTTGAAAAATACACAGTTTAATATATTTTCCTCAAAAAATAGCCCCAGTACAGCAGACTTTCAAGTTTCATGTTGATTTCATGAATACTTGATGTTTTCATCACTTTTCTGCCTTAAAGCTGCATTTTCAAGTTGTATGCTCTTAAAAGACGTTTCGGCTGGCATGAGGCCAAAAGTGGATTTTGTTGAAAAATACACAGTTTACTTGATTTTCCTCAAAACATTGTCCCAGAACAGCAGACTCTCAAGTTTCATGTTAATTTCATGAATACATGATGTTCTCATCACTTTTCTGCCTTAAAGCTGCATTTCCACGTTGTATGCTCTTAAAAGACGTTTCGGCTGGGAAGAGGCCAAAAGTGGATTTTGTTGAAAAATACACAGTTTACTTGATTTTTCTCAAAAAATAGTCCCAGTACAGCAGACTCTCACGTTTCATGTTAATGTCATGAATACATGACGTTCTCATCATTTTTCTGCCTTAAAGCTGCATTTTCAGTATTCATGGTCTGAAAAGACGTTTCGGCTGGCAAGAGGCCAAAAGTGGATTTGTTTGAAAAATACACAATTTACTTGATTTTCCTCAAAACATTGTCCCAGAACAGCAGACTCTCAAGGTTCAAATTAATTTCATGAATACATGATGTTCTCATCACTTTTCTGCCTTAAAGCTGCATTTCCACGTTGTATGCTCTTAAAAGACGTTTCGGCTGGCATGAGGCCAAAAGTGGATTTTGTTGAAAAATACACAGTTTACTTGATTTTCCTTAAAACATTGTCCCTCAACAGCAGACTCTCAAGTTTCATGTTAATTTCATGAATACATGATGTTCTCATCACTTTTCTGCCTTAAAGCTGCATTTCCACGTTGTATGCTCTTAAAAGACCTTTAGGCTGGCATGAGGCCAAAAGTGGATTTTGTTGAAAAATACACAGTTTACTTGATTTTCCTCAAAACATTGTCCCAGAACAGCAGACTCTGACGTTTCATGTTAATTTCATGAATACATGATGTTCTCATCATTTTTCTGCCTTAAAGCTGCATTTTCAGTATTCATGGTCTGAAAAGACATTTCGGCTGGGTCGAGGCCAAAAGTGAATTTTGTTGAAAAATACACAGTTTACTTTATTTTCCTCAAAACATTGTCCCAGAACAGCAGACTCAAGTTTCAAGTTAATTTAATGAATACGTGACGTTTTCATCACTTTTCTGCCTTTAAAGCTGCATTTCCACGTTGTATGCTCTTAAAAGACGTTTCGGCTGGCAAGAGATCAAAAGTGGATTTTGGTGAAAAATACACAGTTTACTCGATTTTCCTCAAAACATTGTCCCAGAACAGCAGACTCTCAAGTGTCATGTTAATTTCATTAATACTTGATGTTTTCATCATTTTTCTGCCTCAAAGCTTCATTTACACGTTGTATGCTCTTAAAAGACCTTTAGGCTGGCATGAGGCCAAAAGTGGATTTTGTTGAAAAATAAACAGTTTATTTGATATTCCTCTGTAACATCTCCCAGAGTAGCAGACTTTCAAGGTTCATGTTATATACATGAATAAATGATGTTTCCATCACTTTTCTACCATGCAGCTGCATTTTCATTTTTTATGGTCTCAACCTTTAGAGACCATAAAAAATTAAAGCTTAAAGCTGCATTTCCACGTTGTATGCTCTTAAAAGACGTTTCAGCTGGCAAGAGGCCAAAAGTGGATTTTGTTGAAAAATACACAGTTTACTTTATTTTCCTCAAAACATTGTCCCAGAACAGCAGACTCAAGTTTCAATTTAATTTCATGAATAAATGATGTTTTCATTACTATTCTGCCTTAAAGCTGCGTTTCCACGTTGTATGCTCTTAAAAGACGTTTCGGCTGGGAAGAGGCCAAAAGTGGATTTTGTTGAAAAATACACAGTTTACTTGATTTTCCTCAAAACATTGTCCCAGAACAGCAGACTCTGACGTTTCATGTTAATTTCATGAATACGTGATGTTCTCATCATTTTTCTGCCTTAAAGCTGCATTTTCAGTATTCATGGTCTGAAAAGACGTTTCGGCTGGCAAGAGGCCAAAAGTGGATTTGTTTGAAAAATACACAATTTACTTGATTTTCCTCAAAACATTGTCCCAGAACAGCAGACTCTCAACTTTCATGTTAATTTCATGAATACATGATGTTCTCATCACTTTTCTGCCTTAAAGCTGCATTTCCACGTTGTATGCTCTTAAAAGACGTTTCGGCTGGCAAGAGGCCAAAAGTGGATTTTGTTGAAAAATACACAGTTTACTTGATTTTCCTCAAAACATTGTCCCAGAACAGCAGACTCTGACGTTTCATGTTAATTTCATGAATACATGATGTTCTCATCATTTTTCTGCCTTAAAGCTGCATTTTCAGTATTCATGGTCTGAAAAGACATTTCGGCTGGCAAGAGGCCAAAAGTGGATTTTGTTGAAAAATACACAGTTTACTTTATTTTCCTCAAAACATTGTCCCAGAACAGCAGACTCAAGTTTCAAGTTAATTTCATGAATACATGACGTTTTCATCACTTTTCTGCCTTAAAGCTGCATTTCCACGTTGTATGCTCTTAAAAGACGTTTCGGCTGGCATGAGGCCAAAAGTGGATTTTGTTGAAAAATACACAGTTTAATATATTTTCCTCAAAAAATAGCCCCAGTACAGCAGACTTTCAAGTGTCATGTTGATTTCATGAATACTTGATGTTTTCATCACTTTTCTGCCGTAAAGCTTAATTTTCAAGTTGTATGCTCTTAAAAGATCTTTAGGCTGGCATGAGGCCAAAAGTGGATTTTGTTGAAAAATACACAGTTTACTTGATTTTCCTCAAAACATTGTCCCTCAACAGCAGACTCTCAAGTTTCATGTTAATTTCATGAATACATGATGTTCTCATCACTTTTCTGCCTTAAAGCTGCATTTCCACGTTGTATGCTCTTAAAAGACGTTTCGGCTGGCAAGAGGCCAAAAGTGGATTTTGTTGAAAAATACACAGTTTACTTGATTTTTCTCAAAAAATAGTCCCAGTACAGCAGACTCTCACGTTTCATGTTAATGTCATGAATACATGACGTTCTCATCATTTTTCTGCCTTAAAGCTGCATTTTCAGTATTCATGGTCTGAAAAGACGTTTCGGCTGGCAAGAGGCCAAAAGTGGATTTGTTTGAAAAATACACAATTTACTTGATTTTCCTCAAAACATTGTCCCAGAACAGCAGACTCTCAAGGTTCAAATTAATTTCATGAATACATGATGTTCTCATCACTTTTCTGCCTTAAAGCTGCATTTCCACTTTGTATGCTCTTAAAAGACGTTTCGGCTGGCATGAGGCCAAAAGTGGATTTTGTTGAAAAATACACAGTTTACTTGATTTTCCTTAAAACATTGTCCCTCAACAGCAGACTCTCAAGTTTCATGTTAATTTCATGAATACATGACGTTTTCATTACTATTCTGCCTTAAAGCTGCGTTTCCACGTTGTATGCTCTTAAAAGACGTTTCGGCTGGGAAGAGGCCAAAAGTGGATTTTGTTGAAAAATACACAGTTTACTTGATTTTCCTCAAAACATTGTCCCAGAACAGCAGACTCTGACGTTTCATGTTAATTTCATGAATACGTGATGTTCTCATCATTTTTCTGCCTTAAAGCTGCATTTTCAGTATTCATGGTCTGAAAAGACGTTTCGGCTGGCAAGAGGCCAAAAGTGGATTTTGTTGAAAAATACACAGTTTACTTGATTTTCCTCAAAACATTGTCCCAGAACAGCAGACTCAAGTTTCAAGTTAATTTCATGAATAAATGATGTTCTCATCACTTTTCTGCCTTAAAGCTGCATTTCCACATTGTATGCTCTTAAAAGAACTTTAGGCTGGCATGAGGCCAAAAGTGGATTTTGTTGAAAAATACACAGTTTACTTGATTTTCCTCAAAAAATAGTCCCAGTACAGCAGACTCTCACGTTTCATGTTAATTTCATGAATACATGATGTTCTCATCACTTTTCTGCCTTAAAGCTGCATTTTCAGTATTCATGGTCTGAAAAGACGTTTCGGCTGGCAAGAGGCCAAAAGTGGATTTTGTTGAAAAATACACAGTTTACTTGATTTTCCTCAAAACATTGTCCCAGAACAGCAGACTCTCAAGTTTCATGTTAATTTCATGAATACATGATGTTCTCATCACTTTTCTGCCTTAAAGCTGCATTTCCACGTTGTATGCTCTTAAAAGACATTTCGGCTGGCATGAGGCCAAAAGTGGATTTTGTTGAAAAATACACAGTTTACTTGATTTTCCTCAAAACATTGTCCCAGAACAGCAGACTCTAAGTTTCATGTTAATTTCATGAATACATGATGTTTTCATCACTTTTCTGCCTTAAAGCTGCATTTCCAGTTTTATGCTCTTAAAAGACGTTTCGGCTGGCAAGAGGCCAAAAGTGGATTTTGGTGAAAAATACACAGTTTACTTGATTTTCCTCAAAACATTGTCCCAGAACAGCAGACTCTCAAGTGTCATGTTAATTTCATTAATACTTGATGTTTTCATCACTTTTCTGCCTTAAAGCTTCATTTACACACTTCATTTACACGTTGTATGCTCTTAAAATACCTTTAGCATTACTTTATTTTCCTCAAAACATTGTCCCAGAACAGCAGACTTAAGTTTCAAGTTAATTTCATGAATACGTGACGTTTTCATAACTTTTCTGGCTTTAAAGCTGCATTTCCACGTTGTATGCTCTTAAAAGACCTTTAGGCTGGCATGAGGCCAAAAGTGGATTTTGTTGAAAAATACAGTTCACGTGATATTCCTCAAAACATTGTCCCAGTACAGCAGACTCTCAAGTTTCAAATTAATTTCATAAATACATGATGTTTCCATCACTTTTCTACCATGCAGCTGCAGTTTAATTTTTTTGGTCTCAAAAGGCGTTTCAGCCTGGGAAGAGGCCAAAAGTGGATTTTGTTGTAAAATACACAGTTTACTTGATATTCCTGTATAACGTCTCCCAGAATAGCATACTTTTTAGGTTCATGTTATGTACATGAATATTTGATGTTTGCATCACCTTTCTACCTTAGAAATGAATTTTCAGTTTTTATGGTCTCAAAAGGCGTTTCAGCCTGCGAACTGGCCAAAAGTGGATTTTCTTGCAAAATACACAGTTTACTTGATATTCCTCTATAACGTCTCCCAGAATAACAGACTTATAAGGTTCATGTTATGTACATGAATATTTGATGTTTGCATCACCTTTCTACCTTAGAAATGAATTTTCAGTTTTTATGGTCTCAAAAGGCGTTTCAGCCTGCGAACTGGCAAAAAGTGGATTTTGTTGTAAAATACACAGTTTACTTGATATTCCTCTATAACGTCTCCCAGAATAGCATACTTTCAAGGATCATGTTATGTACATGAATATTTGATGTTTGCATCACCTTTCTACCTTAGAAATGAATTTTCAGTTTTTATGGTCTCAAAAGGCGTTTCAGCCAGCGAACTGGCCAAAAGTGGATTTTCTTGCAAAATACACAGTTTACATGATATTCCTCTATAACGTCTCCCAGAATAGCAGACTTATAAGGTTCATGTTATGTACATGAATATTTGATGTTTGCATCACCTTTCTACCTTAGAAATGAATTTTCAGTTTTTATGGTCTCAAAAGGCGTTTCAGCCTGCGAACTGGCCAAAAGTGGATTTTGTTGTAAAATACACAGTTTACTTGATATTCCTCTATAACGTCTCCCAGAATAGCAGACTTTTAAGGTTCATGTTATGTACATGAATATTTGATGTTTGCATCACCTTTCTACCTTAGAAATGAATTTTCAGTTTTTATGGTCTCAAAAGGCTTTTCAGCCTGAGAACTGACCAAAAGTGGATTTTGTTGCAAAATACACAGTTTACTTGATATTCCTCTATAACGTCTCCCAGAATAACAGACTTATAAGGTTCATGTTATGTACATGAATATTTGATGTTTGCATCACCTTTCTACCTTAGAAATGAATTTTCAGTTTTTATGGTCTCAAAAGGCGTTTCAGCCTGCGAACAGGCCAAAAGTGGATTTTGTTGTAAAATACACAGTTTACTTGATATTCCTCTATAACGTCTCCCAGAATAGCAGACTTTTAAGGTTCATGTTATGTACATGAATATTTGATGTTTGCATCACCTTTCTACCTTAGAAATGAATTTTCAGTTTTTATGGTCTCAAAAGGCGTTTCAGCCTGCGAACTGGCCAAAAGTGGATTTTGTTGCAAAATACACAGTTTACTTGATATTCCTCTATAACGTCTCCCAGAATAGCAGACTTTTAAGGTTCATGTTATGTACATGAATATTTGATGTTTGCATCACCTTTCTACCTTAGAAATGAATTTTCAGTTTTTATGGTCTCAAAAGGCGTTTCAGCCTGCGAACTGGCCAAAAGTGGATTTTGTTGTAAAATACACAGTTTACTTGATATTCCTCTATAACGTCTCCCAGAATAGCAGACTTTTAAGGTTCATGTTATGTACATGAATATTTGATGTTTGCATCACCTTTCTACCTTAGAAATGAATTTTCAGTTTTTATGGTCTCAAAAGGCTTTTCAGCCTGAGAACTGACCAAAAGTGGATTTTGTTGCAAAATACACAGTTTACTTGATATTCCTCTATAACGTCTCCCAGAATAACAGACTTATAAGATTCATGTTATGTACATGAATATTTGATGTTTGCATCACCTTTCTACCTTAGAAATGAATTTTCAGTTTTTATGGTCTCAAAAGGCGTTTCAGCCTGCGAAGAGGCCAAAAGTGGATTTTGTTGTAAAATACACAGTTTACTTGATATTCCTCTATAACGTCTCCCAGAAAAGCAGACTTTTAAGGTTCATGTTATGTACATGAATATTTGATGTTTGCATCACCTTTCTACCTTAGAAATGAATTTTCAGTTTTTATGGTCTCAAAAGGCGTTTCAGCCTGCGAAGAGGCCAAAAGTGGATTTTGTTGTAAAATACACAGTTTACTTGATATTCCTCTATAACGTCTCCCAGAAAAGCAGACTTTTAAGGTTCATGTTATGTACATGAATATTTGATGTTTGCATCACCTTTCTACCTTAGAAATGAATTTTCAGTTTTTATGGTCTCAAAAGGCTTTTCAGCCTGCGAACTGGCCAAAAGTGGATTTTGTTGCAAAATACACAGTTTACTTGATATTCCTCTATAACGTCTCCCAGAATAGCAGACTTTTAAGGTTCATGTTATGTACATGAATATTTGATGTTTGCATCACCTTTCTACCTTAGAAATGAATTTTCAGTTTTTATGGTCTCAAAAGGCGTTTCAGCCTGCGAAGAGGCCAAAAGTGGATTTTGTTGTAAAATACACAGTTTACTTGATATTCCTCTATAATGTCTCCCAGAAAAGCAGACTTTTAAGGTTCATGTTATGTACATGAATATTTGATGTTTGCATCACCTTTCTACCTTAGAAATGAATTTTCAGTTTTTATGGTCTCAAAAGGCGTTTCAGCCTGCGAAGAGGCCAAAAGTGGATTTTGTTGTAAAATACACAGTTTACTTGATATTCCTCTATAACGTCTCCCAGAATAGCAGACTTTTAAGGTTCATGTTATGTACATGAATATTTGATGTTTGCATCACCTTTCTACCTTAAAAATGAATTTTCAGTTTTTATGGTCTCAAAAGGCGTTTCAGCCTGCGAAGAGGCCAAAAGTGGATTTTGTTGTAAAATACACAGTTTACTTGATATTCCTCTATAACGTCTCCCAGAATAGCAGACTTTCAAGGTTCATGTTATGTACATGAATATTTGATGTTTGCATCACCTTTCTACCTTAAAAATGAATTTTCAGTTTTTATGGTCTCAAAAGGCGTTTCAGCCTGCGAACTGGCCAAAAGTGGATTTTGTTGTAAAATACACAGTTTACTTGATATTCCTCTATAACGTCTCCCAGAATAGCAGACTTTTAAGGTTCATGTTATGTACATGAATATTTGATGTTTGCATCACCTTTCTACCTTAGAAATGAATTTTCAGTTTTTATGGTCTCAAAAGGCGTTTCAGCCTGCGAAGAGGCCAAAAGTGGATTTTGTTGTAAAATACACAGTTTACTTGATATTCCTCTATAACGTCTCCCAGAATAGCAGACTTTTAAGGTTCATGTTATGTACATGAATATTTGATGTTTGCATCACCTTTCTACCTTAGAAATGAATTTTCAGTTTTTATGGTCTCAAAAGGCGTTTCAGCCTGCGAAGAGGCCAAAAGTGGATTTTGTTGTAAAATACACAGTTTACTTGATATTCCTCTATAACGTCTCCCAGAATAGCAAACTTTCAAGGTTAATGTTATATGCATGAATACATGATGTTTCCATCACTTTTCTACCATGCAGCTGCAATTTCATTTTTTTATGGTCTCAAAAGGCATTTCAGCCTGCGAAGAGGCCAAAAGTGGATTTTGTTGTAAAATACACAGTTTACTTGATATTCCTCTATAACGTCTCCCAGAGAATAGCAGACATTTAAGGTTCATGTTATGTACATGAATATTTGATGTTTGAATCACCTTTCTGCATTAAAAATGAATTTTCAGTTTTTATGGTCTCAAAAGGCTTTTCAGCCTGCAAACTGGCCAAAAGTGGATTTTGTTGCAAAATACACAGTTTACATGATATTCCTCTATAACGTCTCCCAGAGAATAGCAGACTTTTAAGGTTCATGTTATGTACATGAATATTTGATGTTTGCATCACCTTTCTACCTTGTGAATTTTCAGTTTTTATGACTCAAAGGCGTCTCAGCCTGCGAAGAGAAAGTGGATTTAGTTGTAAAATACACAGTTTACTTGATATTCCTCTATAACGTCTCCCAGAATAGCTGACTTTCGAGTTCAATGTTATATCATTGAATACATGATGTTTGCATCACCTTTCTACCTTAAAAATTAATTTTCAGTTTTTATGGTCTCAAAAGGCGTTTCAGCCTGCGAACTGGCCAAAAGTGGATTTTGTTGCAAAATACACAGTTTACTTGATATTCCTCTATAACGTCTCCCAGAATAGCAGACTTTTAAGGTTCATGTTATGTACATGAATATTTGATGTTTGCACCACCTTTCTACCTTAGAAATGAATTTTCAGTTTTTATGGTCTCAAAAGGCGTTTCAGTCTGCGAACTGGCCAAAAGTGGATTTTGTTGCAAAATACACAGTTTACTTGATATTCCTCTATAACGTCTCCCAGAATAGCAAACTTTCAAGGTTCATGTTATATACATGAATACATAATGTTTCCATCACTTTTCTACCATGCAGCTGCAATTTCATTTTTTTATGGTCTCAAAAGGCATTTCAGCCAGCGAATAGGACAAAAGTGTATTTCGTTGCAAAATACACAGTTTACTTGATATTCCTCTGTAACATCTCCCAGAGTAGCAGACTTTCAAGGTTCATGTTATATACATGAATAAATGATGTTTCCATCACTTTTCTACCATGCAGCTGCATTTTCATTTTTTATGGTCTCAACCTTTTGAGACCATAAACAATTAAAGCTTAAAGCTGCATTTCCACGTTGTATGCTCTTAAAAGACCTTTAGGCTGGCATGAGGCGAAAAGTGGATTTTGTTGAAAAATACACAGTTTACTTGATTTTCCTCAAAAAATAATCCCAGTACAGCAGACTCTCACGTTTCATGTTAATTTCATGAATACATGATGTTCTCATCACGTTTCTGCCTTAAAGCTGCATTTTCAGTATTCATGGTCTGAAAAGACGTTTCGGCTGGCAAGAGGCCAAAAGTGGATTTGTTTGAAAAATACACAGTTTACTTGATTTTCCTCAAAACATTGTCCCAGAACAGCAGACTCTCACGTTTCATGTTAATTTCATGAATACGTGATGTTCTCATCATTTTTCTGCCTTAAAGCTGCATTTCCACGTTGTATGCTCTTAAAAGACCTTTAGGCTGGCATGAGGCCAAAAGTGGATTTTGTTGAAAAATACACAGTTTACTTGATTTTCCTCAAAAAATAATCCCAGTACAGCAGACTCTCACGTTTCATGTTAATTTCATGAATACATGATGTTCTCATCACTTTTCTGCCTTAAAGCTGCATTTCCACGTTGTATGCTCTTAAAAGACGTTTCGGCTGGGAAGAGGCCAAAAGTGGATTTTGTTGAAAAATAAACAGTTTATTTGATATTCCTCTGTAACATCTCCCAGAGTAGCAGACTTTCAAGGTTCATGTTATATACATGAATAAATGATGTTTCCATCACTTTTCTACCATGCAGCTGCATTTTCATTTTTTATGGTCTCAACCTTTTGAGACCATAAAAAATTAAAGCTTAAAGCTGCATTTCCACGTTGTATGCTCTTAAAAGACGTTTCGGCTGGCAAGAGGCCAAAAGTGGATTTTGTTGAAAAATACACAGTTTACTTTATTTTCCTCAAAACATTGTCCCAGAACAGCAGACTCAAGTTTCAAGTTAATTTCATGAATAAATGATGTTCTCATCACTTTTCTGCCTTAAAGCTGCATTTCCACGTTGTATGCTCTTAAAAGAACTTTAGGCTGGCATGAGGCCAAAAGTGGATTTTGTTGAAAAATACAGTTTACTTGATTTTCCTCAAAAAATAATCCCAGTACAGCAGACTCTCACGTTTCATGTTAATTTCATGAATACATGATGTTCTCATCACTTTTCTGCCTTAAAGCTGCATTTTCAGTATTCATGGTCTGAAAAGACATTTCGGCTGGGTCGAGTCCAAAAGTGAATTTTGTTGAAAAATACACAGTTTACTTTATTTTCCTCAAAACATTGTCCCAGAACAGCAGACTCTCACGTTTCATGTTAATTTCATGAATACATGATGTTCTCATCACTTTTCTGCCTTAAAGCTGCATTTTCAGTATTCATGGTCTGAAAAGACGTTTCGGCTGGCAAGAGGCCAAAAGTGGATTTGTTTGAAAAATACACAATTTACTTGATTTTCCTCAAAACATTGTCCCAGAACAGCAGACTCTCAACTTTCATGTTAATTTCATGAATACATGATGTTCTCATCACTTTTCTGCCTTAAAGCTGCATTTCCACGTTGTATGCTCTTAAAAGACGTTTCGGCTGGCATGAGGCCAAAAGTGGATTTTGTTGAAAAATACACAGTTTACTTGATTTTCCTCAAAACATTGTCCCAGAACAGCAGACTCTGACGTTTCATGTTAATTTCATGAATACATGACGTTCTCATCATTTTTCTGCCTTAAAGCTGCATTTTCAGTATTCATGGTCTGAAAAGACGTTTCGGCTGGCAAGAGGCCAAAAGTGGATTTTGTTGAAAAATACACAGTTTACTTTATTTTCCTCAAAACATTGTCCCAGAACAGCAGACTCAAGTTTCAAGTTAATTTAATGAATACGTGACGTTTTCATCACTTTTCTGCCTTTAAAGCTGCATTTCCACGTTGTATGCTCTTAAAAGACGTTTCGGCTGGCAAGAGATCAAAAGTGGATTTTGGTGAAAAATACACAGTTTACTCGATTTTCCTCAAAACATTGTCCCAGAACAGCAGACTCTCAAGTGTCATGTTAATTTCATTAATACTTGATGTTTTCATCATTTTTCTGCCTCAAAGCTTCATTTACACGTTGTATGCTCTTAAAAGACGTTTCGGCTGGCAAGAGGCCAAAAGTGGATTTTGTTGAAAAATACACAGTTTACTTTATTTTCCTCAAAACATTGTCCCAGAACAGCAGACTCTCAAGTTTCATGTTAATTTCATGAATACATGATGTTCTCATCACTTTTCTGCCTTAAAGCTGCATTTTCACTTTGTATGCTCTTAAAAGACGTTTCGGCTGGCAAGAGGCCAAAAGTGGATTTTGTTGAAAAATACACAGTTTACTTGATTTTCCTCAAAACATTGTCCCAGAACAGCAGACTCTCAAGTTTCATGTTAATTTCATGAATACATGATGTTCTCATCACTTTTCTGCCTTAAAGCTGCATTTTCACGTTTTATGCTCTTAAAAGACGTTTCGGCTGGCATGAGGCCAAAAGTGGATTTTGTTGAAAAATACACAGTTTACTTGATTTTCCTCAAAACATTGTCCCAGAACAGCAGACTCTCAAGTTTCATGTTAATTTCATGAATACATGATGTTTTCATCACTTTTCTGCCTTAAAGCTGCATTTTCAGTATTATGGTCTGAAAAGACGTTTCGGCTGGCAAGAGGCCAAAAGTGGATTTTGTTGAAAAATACACAGTTTACTTGATTTTCCTCAAAACATTGTCCCAGAACAGCAGACTCTCAAGTGTCATGTTAATTTCATTAATACTTGATGTTTTCATCATTTTTCTGCCTTAAAGCTTCATTTACACGTTGTATGCTCTTAAAAGACCTTTAGGCTGGCATGAGGCCAAAAGTGGATTTTGTTGAAAAATAAACAGTTTATTTGATATTCCTCTGTAACATCTCCCAGAGTAGCAGACTTTCAAGGTTCATGTTATATACATGAATAAATGATGTTTCCATCACTTTTCTACCATGCAGCTGCATTTTCATTTTTTATGGTCTCAACCTTTGAGACCATAAAAAATTAAAGCTTAAAGCTGCATTTCCACGTTGTATGCTCTTAAAAGACGTTTCGGCTGGCAAGAGGCCAAAAGTGGATTTTGTTGAAAAATACACAGTTTACTTTATTTTCCTCAAAACATTGTCCCAGAACAGCAGACTCAAGTTTCAAGTTAATTTCATGAATAAATGATGTTCTCATCACTTTTCTGCCTTAAAGCTGCATTTCCACGTTGTATGCTCTTAAAAGAACTTTAGGCTGGCATGAGGCCAAAAGTGGATTTTGTTGAAAAATACACAGTTTACTTGATTTTCCTCAAAAAATAGTCCCAGTACAGCAGACTCTCACGTTTCATGTTAATTTCATGAATACATGATGTTCTCATCACTTTTCTGCCTTAAAGCTGCATTTTCAGTATTCATGGTCTGAAAAGACATTTCGGCTGGGTCGAGGCCAAAAGTGAATTTTGTTGAAAAATACACAGTTTACTTTATTTTCCTCAAAACATTGTCCCAGAACAGCAGACTCAAGTTTCAAGTTAATTTAATGAATACGTGACGTTTTCATCACTTTTCTGCCTTTAAAGCTGCATTTCCACGTTGTATGCTCTTAAAAGACGTTTCGGCTGGCAAGAGATCAAAAGTGGATTTTGGTGAAAAATACACAGTTTACTCGATTTTCCTCAAAACATTGTCCCAGAACAGCAGACTCTCAAGTGTCATGTTAATTTCATTAATACTTGATGTTTTCATCATTTTTCTGCCTCAAAGCTTCATTTACACGTTGTATGCTCTTAAAAGACCTTTAGGCTGGCATGAGGCCAAAAGTGGATTTTGTTGAAAAATAAACAGTTTATTTGATATTCCTCTGTAACATCTCCCAGAGTAGCAGACTTTCAAGGTTCATGTTATATACATGAATAAATGATGTTTCCATCACTTTTCTACCATGCAGCTGCATTTTCATTTTTTATGGTCTCAACCTTTTGAGACCATAAAAAATTAAAGCTTAAAGCTGCATTTCCACGTTGTATGCTCTTAAAAGACGTTTCGGCTGGCAAGAGGCCAAAAGTGGATTTTGTTGAAAAATACACAGTTTACTTTATTTTCCTCAAAACATTGTCCCAGAACAGCAGACTCAAGTTTCAAGTTAATTTCATGAATAAATGATGTTCTCATCACTTTTCTGCCTTAAAGCTGCATTTCCACGTTGTATGCTCTTAAAAGAACTTTAGGCTGGCATGAGGCCAAAAGTGGATTTTGTTGAAAAATACACAGTTTACTTGATTTTCCTCAAAAAATAATCCCAGTACAGCAGACTCTCACGTTTCATGTTAATTTCATGAATACATGATGTTCTCATCACTTTTCTGCCTTAAAGCTGCATTTTCAGTATTCATGGTCTGAAAAGACTCGGCTGGGTCGAGTCAAAAGTGGATTTTGTTGAAAAATACACAGTTTACTTGATTTTCCTCAAAAAATTGTCCCAGAACAGCAGACTCTCACGTTTCATGTTAATTTCATGAATACATGATGTTCTCATCACTTTTCTGCCTTAAAGCTGCATTTTCAGTATTCATGGTCTGAAAAGACGTTTCGGCTGGCAAGAGGCCAAAAGTGGATTTGTTTGAAAAATACACAATTTACTTGATTTTCCTCAAAACATTGTCCCAGAACAGCAGACTCTCAACTTTCATGTTAATTTCATGAATACATGATGTTCTCATCACTTTTCTGCCTTAAAGCTGCATTTCCACGTTGTATGCTCTTAAAAGACCTTTAGGCTGGCATGAGGCCAAAAGTGGATTTTGTTGAAAAATACACAGTTTACTTGATTTTCCTCAAAACATTGTCCCAGAACAGCAGACTCTGACGTTTCATGTTAATTTCATGAATACATGATGTTCTCATCATTTTTCTGCCTTAAAGCTGCATTTTCAGTATTCATGGTCTGAAAAGACATTTCGGCTGGGTCGAGGCCAAAAGTGAATTTTGTTGAAAAATACACAGTTTACTTTATTTTCCTCAAAACATTGTCCCAGAACAGCAGACTCAAGTTTCAAGTTAATTTAATGAATACGTGACGTTTTCATCACTTTTCTGCCTTTAAAGCTGCATTTCCACGTTGTATGCTCTTAAAAGACGTTTCGGCTGGCAAGAGATCAAAAGTGGATTTTGGTGAAAAATACACAGTTTACTCGATTTTCCTCAAAACATTGTCCCAGAACAGCAGACTCTCAAGTGTCATGTTAATTTCATTAATACTTGATGTTTTCATCATTTTTCTGCCTCAAAGCTTCATTTACACGTTGTATGCTCTTAAAAGACCTTTAGGCTGGCATGAGGCCAAAAGTGGATTTTGTTGAAAAATAAACAGTTTATTTGATATTCCTCTGTAACATCTCCCAGAGTAGCAGACTTTCAAGGTTCATGTTATATACATGAATAAATGATGTTTCCATCACTTTTCTACCATGCAGCTGCATTTTCATTTTTTATGGTCTCAACCTTTTGAGACCATAAAAAATTAAAGCTTAAAGCTGCATTTCCACGTTGTATGCTCTTAAAAGACGTTTCGGCTGGCAAGAGGCCAAAAGTGGATTTTGTTGAAAAATACACAGTTTACTTTATTTTCCTCAAAACATTGTCCCAGAACAGCAGACTCAAGTTTCAAGTTAATTTCATGAATACATGATGTTTTCATCACTTTTCTGCCTTTAAAGCTGCATTTCCACGTTGTATGCTCTTAAAAGACGTTTCGGCTGGCAAGAGATCAAAAGTGGATTTTGGTGAAAAATACACAGTTTACTCGATTTTCCTCAAAACATTGTCCCAGAACAGCAGACTCTCAAGTGTCATGTTAATTTCATTAATACTTGATGTTTTCATCATTTTTCTGCCTCAAAGCTTCATTTACACGTTGTATGCTCTTAAAAGACCTTTAGGCTGGCATGAGGCCAAAAGTGGATTTTGTTGAAAAATAAACAGTTTATTTGATATTCCTCTGTAACATCTCCCAGAGTAGCAGACTTTCAAGGTTCATGTTATATACATGAATAAATGATGTTTCCATCACTTTTCTACCATGCAGCTGCATTTTCATTTTTTATGGTCTCAACCTTTTGAGACCATAAAAAATTAAAGCTTAAAGCTGCATTTCCACGTTGTATGCTCTTAAAAGACGTTTCGGCTGGCAAGAGGCCAAAAGTGGATTTTGTTGAAAAATACACAGTTTACTTTATTTTCCTCAAAACATTGTCCCAGAACAGCAGACTCTCAAGTTTCAAGTTAATTTCATGAATACGTGATGTTTTCATCACTTTTCTGCCTTTAAAGCTGCATTTCCACGTTGTATGCTCTTAAAAGACGTTTCGGCTGGCAAGAGATCAAAAGTGGATTTTGGTGAAAAATACACAGTTTACTCGATTTTCCTCAAAACATTGTCCCAGAACAGCAGACTCTCAAGTGTCATGTTAATTTCATTAATACTTGATGTTTTCATCATTTTTCTGCCTCAAAGCTTCATTTACATGTTGTATGCTCTTAAAAGACCTTTAGGCTGGCATGAGGCCAAAAGTGGATTTTGTTGAAAAATAAACAGTTTATTTGATATTCCTCTGTAACATCTCCCAGAGTAGCAGACTTTCAAGGTTCATGTTATATACATGAATAAATGATGTTTCCATCACTTTTCTACCATGCAGCTGCATTTTCATTTTTTATGGTCTCAACCTTTTGAGACCATAAAAAATTAAAGCTTAAAGCTGCATTTCCACATTGTATGCTCTTAAAAGAAGTTTCGGCTGGCAAGAGGCCAAAAGTGGATTTTGTTGAAAAATACACAGTTTACTTTATTTTCCTCAAAACATTGTCCCAGAACAGCAGACTCAAGTTTCAAGTTAATTTCATGAATAAATGATGTTCTCATCACTTTTCTGCCTTAAAGCTGCATTTTCAGTATTCATGGTCTAAAAAGACGTTTCGGCTGGCAAGAGGCCAAAAGTGGATTTGTTTGAAAAATACACAATTTACTCGATTTTCCTCAAAACATTGTCCCAGAACAGCAGACTCTCAACTTTCATGTTAATTTCATGAATACATGATGTTCTCATCACTTTTCTGCCTTAAAGCTGCGTTTCCACGTTGTATGCTCTTAAAAGACCTTTAGGCTGGCATGAGGCCAAAAGTGGATTTTGTTGAAAAATACACAGTTTACTTGATTTTCCTCAAAACATTGTCCCAGAACAGCAGACTCTGAAGTTTCATGTTAATTTCATGAATACATGATGTTCTCATCATTTTTCTGCCTTAAAGCTGCATTTTCAGTATTCATGGTCTGAAAAGACATTTCGGCTGGGTCGAGGCCAAAAGTGAATTTTGTTGAAAAATACACAGTTTACTTTATTTTCCTCAAAACATTGTCCCAGAACAGCAGACTCAAGTTTCAAGTTAATTTAATGAATACGTGACGTTTTCATCACTTTTCTGCCTTTAAAGCTGCATTTCCACGTTGTATGCTCTTAAAAGACGTTTTGGCTGGCAAGAGATCAAAAGTGGATTTTGGTGAAAAATACACAGTTTACTCGATTTTCCTCAAAACATTGTCCCAGAACAGCAGACTCTCAAGTGTCATGTTAATTTCATTAATACTTGATGTTTTCATCGTTTTTCTGCCTCAAAGCTTCATTTACACGTTGTATGCTCTTAAAAGACCTTTAGGCTGGCATGAGGCCAAAAGTGGATTTTGTTGAAAAATAAACAGTTTATTTGATATTCCTCTGTAACATCTCCCAGAGTAGCAGACTTTCAAGGTTCATGTTATATACATGAATAAATGATGTTTCCATCACGTTTCTACCATGCAGCTGCATTTTCATTTTTTATGGTCTCAACCTTTTGAGACCATAAAAAATTAAAGCTTAAAGCTGCATTTCCACGTTGTATGCTCTTAAAAGACGTTTCGGCTGGCAAGAGGCCAAAAGTGGATTTTGTTGAAAAATACATAGTTTACTTTATTTTCCTCAAAACATTGTCCCAGAACAGCAGACTCAAGTTTCAAGTTAATTTCATGAATAAATGATGTTCTCATCACCTTTCTGCCTTAAAGCTGCATTTCCACGTTGTATGCTCTTAAAAGAACTTTAGGCTGGCATGAGGCCAAAAGTGGATTTTGTTGAAAAATACACAGTTTAATATATTTTCCTCAAAAAATAGCCCCAGTACAGCAGACTTTCAAGTGTCATGTTGATTTCATGAATACTTGATGTTTTCATCACTTTTCTGCCGTAAAGCTTAATTTTCAAGTTGTATGCTCTTAAAAGACCTTTAGGCTGGCATGAGGCCAAAAGTGGATTTTGTTGAAAAATACACAGTTTACTTGATTTTCCTTAAAACATTGTCCCTCAACAGCAGACTCTCAAGTTTCATGTTAATTTCATGAATACATGACGTTCTCATCATTTTTCTGCCTTAAAGCTGCATTTTCAGTATTTATGGTCTGAAAAGACATTTCGCCTGGGTCGAGGCCAAAAGTGGATTTTGTTCAAAAATACACAGTTTACTTTATTTTACTCAAAACATTGTCCCAGAACAGCAGACTCAAGTTTCAAGTTAATTTAATGAATACGTGACGTTTTCATCACTGTTCTGCCTTTAAAGCTGCATTTCCACGTTGTATGCTCTTAAAAGACGTTTCGGCTGGCAAGAGATCAAAAGTGGATTTTGGTGAAAAATACACAGTTTACTCGATTTTCCTCAAAACATTGTCCCAGAACAGCATACTCTCAAGTTTCATGTTAATTTCATGAATACATGACGTTTTCATTACTATTCTGCCTTAAAGCTGCGTTTCCACGTTGTATGCTCTTAAAAGACGTTTCGGCTGGGAAGAGGCCAAAAGTGGATTTTGTTGAAAAATACACAGTTTACTTGATTTTCCTCAAAACATTGTCCCAGAACAGCAGACTCTGACGTTTCATGTTAATTTCATGAATACGTGATGTTCTCATCATTTTTCTGCCTTAAAGCTGCATTTTCAGTATTTATGGTCTGAAAAGACATTTCGGCTGGGTCGAGGCCAAAAGTGGATTTTGTTCAAAAATACACAGTTTACTTTATTTTACTCAAAACATTGTCCCAGAACAGCAGACTCAAGTTTCAAGTTAATTTAATGAATACGTGACGTTTTCATCACTGTTCTGCCTTTAAAGCTGCATTTCCACGTTGTATGCTCTTAAAAGACCTTTAGGCTGGCATGAGGCCAAAAGTGGATTTTGTTGAAAAATACACAGTTTACTTGATTTTCCTCAAAAGAAATGTCCCAGAACAGCAGACTCTCAACTTTCATGTTAATTTCATGAATACATGATGTTCTCATCACTTTTCTGCCTTAAAGCTGCATTTCAACGTTGTATGCTCTTAAAAGACGTTTCGGCTGGCAAGAGGCCAAAAGTGGATTTTGTTGAAAAATACACATTTTACTTGATTTTCCTCAAAACATTGTCCCAGAACAGCAGACTCTCAAGTTTCATGTTAATTACATGAATACATTACGTTTACATCACTTTTCTGCCTTAAAGCTGCATTTCCACGTTGTATGCTCTTAAAAGACGTTTCGTGCAGGGTAGAGGCCAAAAGTGGATTTTGTTGAAAAATACACATTTTACTTGATTTTCCTCAAAGAATTTTCCGAGAACAGCAATCTTTCAAGTTTCATGTTAATTTCATGAATACTTGATGTTCTCATCACTTTTCTGCCTTAAAGCTGCATTTTCAGTATTCATGGTCTGAAAAGACGTTTCGGCTGGCAGAGGCCAAAGTGGTTTTTTGAAAAATACACAATTTACTTGATTTTCCTCAAAACATTGTCCCAGAACAGCAGACTCTAACTTTCATGTTAATTTCATGAATACATGATGTTCAGCAAAGTGGATTTTGGTGAAAAATACACAGTTTACTCGATTTTCCTCAAAACATTGTCCCAGAACAGCAGACTCTCAAGTGTCATGTTAATTTCATTAATACTTGATGTTTTCATCATTTTTCTGCCTCAAAGCTTCATTTACACGTTGTATGCTCTTAAAAGACCTTTAGGCTGGCATGAGGCCAAAAGTGGATTTTGTTGAAAAATAAACAGTTTATTTGATATTCCTCTGTAACATCTCCCAGAGTAGCAGACTTTCAAGGTTCATGTTATATACATGAATAAATGATGTTTCCATCACTTTTCTACCATGCAGCTGCATTTTCATTTTTTATGGTCTCAACCTTTTGAGACCATAAAAAATTAAAGCTTAAAGCTGCATTTCCACGTTGTATGCTCTTAAAAGACGTTTCGGCTGGCAAGAGGCCAAAAGTGGATTTTGTTGAAAAATACACAGTTTACTTTATTTTCCTCAAAACATTGTCCCAGAACAGCAGACTCAAGTTTCAAGTTAATTTCATGAATAAATGATGTTCTCATCACTTTTCTGCCTTAAAGCTGCATTTCCACGTTGTATGCTCTTAAAAGACCTTTAGGCTGGCATGAGGCCAAAAGTGGATTTTGTTGAAAAATACACAGTTTACTTGATTTTCCTCAAAAAATAGTCCCAGTACAGCAGACTCTCACGTTTCATGTTAATTTCATGAATACATGATGTTCTCATCATTTTTCTGCCTTAAAGCTGCATTTTCAGTATTCATGGTCTGAAAAGACGTTTCGGCTGGCAAGAGGCCAAAAGTGGATTTTGTTGAAAAATACACAGTTTACTTGATTTTCCTCAAAACATTGTCCCAGAACAGCAGACTCTCAAGTGTCATGTTAATTTCATGAATACTTGATGTTTTCATCACTTTTCTGCCTTAAAGCTTCATTTACACGTTGTATGCTCTTAAAAGACCTTTAGGCTGGCATGAGGCCAAAAGTGGATTTTGTTGAAAAATACACAGTTTACTTGATTTTCCTCAAAAAATAATCCCAGTACAGCAGACTCTCACGTTTCATGTTAATTTCATGAATACATGATGTTCTCATCACTTTTCTGCCTTAAAGCTGCATTTTCAGTATTTATGGTCTGAAAAGACATTTCGGCTGGCAAGAGGCCAAAAGTGGATTTTGTTGAAAAATACACAGTTTACTTGATTTTCATTAAAACATTGTCCCTCAACAGCAGACTCTCAAGTTTCATGTTAATTTCATGAATACATGACGTTTTCATTACTTTTCTGCCTTAAAGCTGCATTTCCACGTTGTATGCTCTTAAAAGACGTTTCGGCTGGCATGAGGCCAAAAGTGGATTTTGTTGAAAAATACACAGTTTAATATATTTTCCTCAAAAAATAGCCCCAGTACAGCAGACTTTCAAGTGTCATGTTGATTTCATGAATACTTGATGTTTTCATCACTTTTCTGCCGTAAAGCTTAATTTTCAAGTTGTATGCTCTTAAAAGACCTTTAGGCTGGCATGAGGCCAAAAGTGGATTTTGTTGAAAAATACACAGTTTACTTGATTTTCCTCAAAACATTGTCCCTCAACAGCAGACTCTCAAGTTTCATGTTAATTTCATGAATACATGATGTTCTCATCACTTTTCTGCCTTAAAGCTGCATTTCCACGTTGTATGCACTTGAAAGACGTTTCGGCTGGGAAGAGGCCAAAAGTGGATTTTGTTGAAAAATACACAGTTTACTTGATTTTTCTCAAAAAATAGTCCCAGTACAGCAGACTCTCACGTTTCATGTTAATGTCATGAATACATGACGTTCTCATCATTTTTCTGCCTTAAAGCTGCATTTTCAGTATTCATGGTCTGAAAAGACGTTTCGGCTGGCAAGAGGCCAAAAGTGGATTTTGTTGAAAAATACACAGTTTACTTGATTTTCCTCAAAACATTGTCCCAGAACAGCAGACTCTCAAGGTTCAAATTAATTTCATGAATACATGATGTTTTCATCACTTTTCTGCCTTAAAGCTGCATTTCCACTTTGTATGCTCTTAAAAGACGTTTCGGCTGGCATGAGGCCAAAAGTGGATTTTGTTGAAAAATACACAGTTTACTTGATTTTCCTTAAAACATTGTCCCTCAACAGCAGACTCTCAAGTTTCATGTTAATTTCATGAATACATGACGTTTTCATTACTATTCTGCCTTAAAGCTGCGTTTCCACGTTGTATGCTCTTAAAAGACGTTTCGGCTGGGAAGAGGCCAAAAGTGGATTTTGTTGAAAAATACACAGTTTACTTGATTTTCCTCAAAACATTGTCCCAGAACAGCAGACTCTGACGTTTCATGTTAATTTCATGAATACATGATGTTCTCATCATTTTTCTGCCTTAAAGCTGCATTTTCAGTATTTATGGTCTGAAAAGACATTTCGGCTGGGTCGAGGCCAAAAGTGGATTTTGTTGAAAAATACACAGTTTACTTTATTTTCCTCAAAACATTGTCCCAGAACAGCAGACTCAAGTTTCAAGTTAATTTAATGAATACGTGACGTTTTCATCACTGTTCTGCCTTTAAAGCTGCATTTCCACGTTGTATGCTCTTAAAAGACGTTTCGGCTGGCAAGAGATCAAAAGTGGATTTTGGTGAAAAATACACAGTTTACTCGATTTTCCTCAAAACATTGTCCCAGAACAGCATACTCTCAAGTTTCATGTTAATTTCATGAATACATGATGTTTTCATCACTTTTCTGCCTTAAAGCTGCATTTCCACGTTGTATGCTCTTAAAAGACGTTTCGGCTGGGAAGAGGCCAAAAGTGGATTTTGTTGAAAAATACACAGTTTACTTGATTTTCCTCAAAACATTGTCCCAGAACAGCAGACTCTCAAGTTTCATGTTAATTTCATGAATACATGATGTTCTCATCACTTTTCTGCCTTAAAGCTGCATTTTCAGTATTCATGGTCTGAAAAGACGTTTCGGCTGGCAAGAGGCCAAAAGTGGATTTTGTTGAAAAATACACAGTTTACTTGATTTTCCTCAAAACATTGTCCCAGAACAGCAGACTCTCAAGTTTCAAGTTAATTTCATGAATACATGATGTTCTCATCACTTTTCTGCCTTAAAGCTGCATTTCCACGTTGTATGCTCTTAAAAGACGTTTCGGCTGGCAAGAGGCCAAAAGTGGATTTTGTTGAAAAATACACAGTTTACTTGATTTTCCTCAAAACATTGTCCCAGAACAGCAGACTCTCAAGTTTCATGTTAATTTAATGAATACGTGATGTTCTCATCACTTTTCTGCCTTAAAGCTGCATTTTCAGTATTCATGGTCTGAAAAGACGTTTCGGCTGGCAAGAGGCCAAAAGTGGATTTGTTTGAAAAATACACAGTTTACTTGATTTTCCTCAAAACATTGTCCCAGAACAGCAGACTCTCAACTTTCATGTTAATTTCATGAATACATGATGTTCTCATCACTTTTCTGCCTTAAAGCTGCATTTCCACGTTGTATGCTCTTCAAAGACGTTTCGGCTGGGAAGAGGCCAAAAGTGGATTTGTTTGAAAAATACACAATTTACTTGATTTTCCTCAAAACATTGTCCCAGAACAGCAGACTCTCAACTTTCATGTTAATTTCATGAATACATGATGTTCTCATCACTTTTCTGCCTTAAAGCTGCATTTCCACGTTGTATGCTCTTAAAAGAACTTTAGGCTGGCATGAGGCCAAAAGTGGATTTTGTTGAAAAATACACAGTTTACTTGATTTTCCTCAAAACATTGTCCCAGAACAGCAGACTCTGACGTTTCATGTTAATTTCATGAATACATGATGTTCTCATCATTTTTCTGCCTTAAAGCTGCATTTTCAGTATTCATGGTCTGAAAAGACATTTCGGCTTGGTCGAGGCCAAAAGTGAATTTTGTTGAAAAATACACAGTTTACTTTATTTTCCTCAAAACATTGTCCCAGAACAGCAGACTCAAGTTTCAAGTTAATTTAATGAATACGTGACGTTTTCATCACTTTTCTGCCTTTAAAGCTGCATTTCCACGTTGTATGCTCTTAAAAGACGTTTCGGCTGGCAAGAGATCAAAAGTGGATTTTGGTGAAAAATACACAGTTTACTCGATTTTCCTCAAAACATTGTCCCAGAACAGCAGACTCTCAAGTGTCATGTTAATTTCATTAATACTTGATGTTTTCATCATTTTTCTGCCTCAAAGCTTCATTTACACGTTGTATGCTCTTAAAAGACCTTTAGGCTGGCATGAGGCCAAAAGTGGATTTTGTTGAAAAATAAACAGTTTATTTGATATTCCTCTGTAACATCTCCCAGAGTAGCAGACTTTCAAGGTTCATGTTATATACATGAATAAATGATGTTTCCATCACTTTTCTACCATGCAGCTGCATTTTCATTTTTTATGGTCTCAACCTTTTGAGAACATAAAAAATTAAAGCTTAAAGCTGCATTTCCACGTTGTATGCTCTTAAAAGACGTTTCGGCTGGCAAGAGGCCAAAAGTGGATTTTGTTGAAAAATACACAGTTTGCTTTATTTTCCTCAAAACATTGTCCCAGAACAGCAGACTCAAGTTTCAAGTTAATTTCATGAATAAATGATGTTCTCATCACTTTTCTGCCTTAAAGCTGCATTTCCACGTTGTATGCTCTTAAAAGAACTTTAGGCTGGCATGAGGCCAAAAGTGGATTTTGTTGAAAAATACAGTTTACTTGATTTTCCTCAAAAAATAATCCCAGTACAGCAGACTCTGACGTTTCATGTTAATTTCATGAATACATGATGTTCTCATCATTTTTCTGCCTTAAAGCTGCATTTTCAGTATTCATGGTCTGAAAAGACATTTCGGCTGGCAAGAGGCCAAAAGTGGATTTTGTTGAAAAATACACAGTTTACTTGATTTTCATTAAAACATTGTCCCTCAACAGCAGACTCTCAAGTTTCATGTTAATTTAATGAATACATGACGTTTTCATCACTTTTCTGCCTTAAAGCTGCATTTCCACGTTGTATGCTCTTAAAAGACGTTTCGGCTGGCATGAGGCCAAAAGTGGATTTTGTTGAAAAATACACAGTTTACTTGATTTTCCTTAAAACATTGTCCCTCAACAGCAGACTCTCAAGTTTCATGTTAATTTCATGAATACGTGATGTTCTCATCATTTTTCTGCCTTAAAGCTGCATTTTCAGTATTTATGGTCTGAAAAGACATTTCGGCTGGGTCGAGGCCAAAAGTGGATTTTGTTCAAAAATACACAGTTTACTTTATTTTACTCAAAACATTGTCCCAGAACAGCAGACTCAAGTTTCAAGTTAATTTAATGAATACGTGACGTTTTCATCACTGTTCTGCCTTTAAAGCTGCATTTCCACGTTGTATGCTCTTAAAAGACGTTTCGGCTGGCAAGAGATCAAAAGTGGATTTTGGTGAAAAATACACAGTTTACTCGATTTTCCTCAAAACATTGTCCCAGAACAGCATACTCTCAAGTTTCATGTTAATTTCATGAATACATGACGTTTTCATTACTATTCTGCCTTAAAGCTGCGTTTTCACGTTGTATGCTCTTAAAAGACGTTTCGGCTGGGAAGAGGCCAAAAGTGGATTTTGTTGAAAAATACACAGTTTACTTGATTTTCCTCATAACATTGTCCCAGAACAGCAGACTCTGACGTTTCATGTTAATTTCATGAATACGTGATGTTCTCATCATTTTTCTGCCTTAAAGCTGCATTTTCAGTATTTATGGTCTGAAAAGACATTTCGGCTGGGTCGAGGCCAAAAGTGGATTTTGTTCAAAAATACACAGTTTACTTTATTTTACTCAAAACATTGTCCCAGAACAGCAGACTCAAGTTTCAAGTTAATTTAATGAATACGTGACGTTTTCATCACTGTTCTGCCTTTAAAGCTGCATTTCCACGTTGTATGCTCTTCAAAGACGTTTCGGCTGGCAAGAGATCAAAAGTGGATTTTGGTGAAAAATACACAGTTTACTCGATTTTCCTCAAAACATTGTCCCAGAACAGCATACTCTCAAGTGTCATGTTAATTTCATTAATACTTGATGTTTTCATCACTTTTCTGCCTTAAAGCTTCATTTACACGTTGTATGCTCTTAAAAGACCTTTAGGCTGGCATGAGGCCAAAAGTGGATTTTGTTCCAAAATACACAGTTTACTTGATATTCCTCTATAACGTCTCCCAGAATAACAGACTTATAAGGTTCATGTTATGTACATGAATATTTGATGTTTGCATCACCTTTCTACCTTAGAAATGAATTTTCAGTTTTTATGGTCTCAAAAGGCGTTTCAGCCTGCGAAGAGGCCAAAAGTGGATTTTGTTGTAAAATACACAGTTTACTTGATATTCCTCTATAACATCTCCCAGAATAGCATACTTTCAAGGTTCATGTTATGTACATGAATATTTGATGTTTGCATCACCTTTCTACCTTAGAAATGAATTTTCAGTTTTTATGGTCTCAAAAGGCTTTTCAGCCTGCGAACTGGCCAAAAGTGGATTTTGTTGCAAAATACACAGTTTACTTGATATTCCTCTATAACGTCTCCCAGAATAGCAGACTTTTAAGGTTCATGTTATGTACATGAATATTTGATGTTTGCATCACCTTTCTACCTTAAAAATGAATTTTCAGTTTTGATGGTCTCAAAAGGCGTTTCAGCCTGCGAAGAGGCCAAAAGTGGATTTTGTTGTAAAATACACAGTTTACTTGATATTCCTCTATAACGTCTCCCTGAATAGCAGACTTTTAAGGATCATGTTATGTACATGAATATTTGATGTTTGCATCACCTTTCTACCTTAAAAATGAATTTTCAGTTTTTATGGTCTCAAAAGGCATTTCAGCCAGCGAATAGGACAAAAGTGGATTTCGTTGCAAAATACACAGTTTACTTGATATTCCTCTATAAAGTCTCCCAGAAGAGCAGACTTTCGAGTTCCATGTTAAATTATTGAATACATGATGTTTGAATCACCTTTCTACCTTAAAAATGAATTTTCAGTTTTTATGGTCTCAAAAGGTTTTTCAGCCTGCGAACTGGCCAAAAGTGGATTTTGTTGCAAAATACACAGTTTACTTGATATTCCTCTATAACGTCTCCCAGAAAAGCAGACTTTTAAGGTTCATGTTATGTACATGAATATTTGATGTTTGCATCACCTTTCTACCTTAGAAATGAATTTTCATTTTTTATGGTCTCAACCTTTTGAGACCATAAACAATTAAAGCTTAAAGCTGCATTTCCACGTTGTATGCTCTTAAAAGACGTTTCGGCTGGCAAGAGGCCAAAAGTGGATTTTGTTGAAAAATACACAGTTTACTTTATTTTCCTCAAAACATTGTCCCAGAACAGCAGACTCAAGTTTCAAGTTAATTTCATGAATAAATGATGTTCTCATCACTTTTCTGCCTTAAAGCTGCATTTCCACGTTGTGCTCTTAAAAGACCTAGGCTGGCATGAGGCCAAAGTGGATTTTGTTGAAAAATACACAGTTTACTTGATTTTCCTCAAAAAATAATCCCAGTACAGCAGACTCTCCGTTTCATGTTAATTTCATGAATACATGATGTTCTCATCACTTTTCTGCTTAAAGCTGCATTTTCAGTATTCATGGTCTGAAAGACGTTTGGCTGGCAAGAGGCCAAAGTGGATTTGTTGAAAAATACCAATTTACTTGATTTTCCTCAAAACATTGTCCCAGAACAGCAGACTCTCAACTTTCATGTTAATTTCATGAATACATGATGTTCTCATCACTTTTCTGCCTTAAAGCTGCATTTCCACGTTGTAAGCTCTTAAAAGACGTTTCGGCTGGGAAGAGGCCAAAAGTGGATTTTGTTGAAAAATACACAGTTTACTTGATTTTCCTCAAAACATTGTCCCAGAACAGCAGACTCTGACGTTTCATGTTAATTTAATGAATACGTGATGTTCTCATCACTTTTCTGCCTTAAAGCTGCATTTTCAGTATTCATGGTCTGAAAAGACGTTTCGGCTGGCAAGAGGCCAAAAGTGGATTTGTTTGAAAAATACACAATTTACTTGATTTTCCTCAAAACATTGTCCCAGAACAGCAGACTCTCAACTTTCATGTTAATTTCATGAATACATGATGTTCTCATCACTTTTCTGCCTTAAAGCTGCATTTCCACGTTGTATGCTCTTAAAAGACGTTTCGGCTGGCAAGAGGCCAAAAGTGGATTTTGTTGAAAAATACACAGTTTACTTGATTTTCCTCAAAAAATTGTCCCAGAACAGCAGACTCTCACGTTTCATGTTAATTTCATGAATACATGATGTTCTCATCACTTTTCTGCCTTAAAGCTGCATTTTCAGTATTCATGGTCTGAAAAGACGTTTCGGCTGGCAAGAGGCCAAAAGTGGATTTTTTTGAAAAATACACAGTTTACTTGATTTTCCTCAAAACATTGTCCCAGAACAGCAGACTCTCAAGTTTCATGTTAATTTCATGAATACATGATGTTCTCATCACTTTTTCACCCTTAAAGCTGCATTTCCACGTTGTATGCTCTTAAAAGCTTCGGCTGGGAAGAGGCCAAAAGTGGATTTTGTTGAAAAATACACAGTTTACTTGATTTTCCTCAAAACATTGTCCCAGAACAGCAGACTCTCAAGTTTCATGTTAATTTCATGAATACATGATGTTCTCATCACTTTTCTGCCTTAAAGCTGCATTTTCAGTATTCATGGTCTGAAAAGACGTTTCGGCTGGCAAGAGGCCAAAAGTGGATTTTTTTGAAAAATACACAGTTTACTTGATTTTCCTCAAAACATTGTCCCAGAACAGCAGACTCTCAAGTTTCATGTTAATTTCATGAATACATGATGTTCTCATCACTTTTCTGCCTTAAAGCTGCATTTCCACGTTGTATGCTCTTAAAAGACGTTTCGGCTGGCATGAGGCCAAAAGTGGATTTTGTTGAAAAATACACAGTTTACTTGATTTTCCTCAAAAAATAGTCCCAGTACAGCAGACTCTCGTTTCATGTTAATTTCATGAATACATGATGTTCTCATCATTTTTCTGCCTTAAAGCTGCATTTTCAGTATTCATGGTCTGAAAAGACGTTTCGGCTGGCAAGAGGCCAAAAGTGGATTTGTTTGAAAAATACACAATTTACTTTATTTTCCTCAAAACATTGTCCCAGAACAGCAGACTCTCAACTTTCATGTTAATTTCATGAATACATGATGTTCTCATCACTTTTCACCCTTAAAGCTGCATTTCCACGTTGTATGCTCTTAAAAGACGTTTCGGCTGGGAAGAGGCCAAAAGTGGATTTTGTTGAAAAATACACAGTTTACTTGATTTTCCTCAAAACATTGTCCCAGAACAGCAGACTCTGACGTTTCATGTTAATTTCATGAATACATGATGTTCTCATCATTTTTCTGCCTTAAAGCTGCATTTTCAGTATTCATGGTCTGAAAAGACATTTCGGCTGGGTCGAGGCCAAAAGTGAATTTTGTTGAAAAATACACAGTTTACTTTATTTTCCTCAAAACATTGTCCCAGAACAGCAGACTCAAGTTTCAAGTTAATTTAATGAATACGTGACGTTTTCATCACTTTTCTGCCTTTAAAGCTGCATTTCCACTTTGTATGCTCTTAAAAGACGTTTCGGCTGGCAAGAGATCAAAAGTGGATTTTGGTGAAAAATACACAGTTTACTCGATTTTCCTCAAAACATTGTCCCAGAACAGCAGACTCTCAAGTGTCATGTTAATTTCATTAATACTTGATGTTTTCATCATTTTTCTGCCTCAAAGCTTCATTTACACGTTGTATGCTCTTAAAAGACCTTTAGGCTGGCATGAGGCCAAAAGTGGATTTTGTTGAAAAATAAACAGTTTATTTGATATTCCTCTGTAACATCTCCCAGAGTAGCAGACTTTCAAGGTTCATGTTATATACATGAATAAATGATGTTTCCATCACTTTTCTACCATGCAGCTGCATTTTCATTTTTTATGGTCTCAACCTTTTGAGACCATAAAAAATTAAAGCTTAAAGCTGCATTTCCACGTTGTATGCTCTTAAAAGACGTTTCGGCTGGCAAGAGGCCAAAAGTGGATTTTTTTGAAAAATACACAATTTACTTGATTTTCCTCAAAACATTGTCCCAGAACAGCAGACTCTCAAGTTTCATGTTAATTTCATGAATACATGATGTTCTCATCACTTTTCTGCCTTAAAGCTGCATTTCCACGTTGTATGCTCTTAAAAGACGTTTCGGCTGGCATGAGGCCAAAAGTGGATTTTGTTGAAAAATACACAGTTTACTTTATTTTCCTCAAAAAATAGTCCCAGTACAGCAGACTTTCAAGTGTCATGTTAATTTCATGAATACATGATGTTCTCATCACTTTTCTGCCTTAAAGCTGCATTTTCAAGTTGTATGCTCTTAAAAGACGTTTCGGCTGGCATGAGGCCAAAAGTGGATTTTGTTGAAAAATACACAGTTTACTTGATTTTCCTCAAAACATTGTCCCAGAACAGCAGACTCTCAAGTTTCATGTTAATTTCATGAATACATGATGTTCTCATCACTTTTCTGCCTTAAAGCTGCATTTCCAGTTGTATGCTCTTAAAAGACGTTTCGGCTGGAAGAGGCCAAAAGTGGATTTTGTTGAAAAATACACAGTTTACTTGATTTTCCTCAAAAGATTGTCCCAGAACAGCAGACTCTCACGTTTCATGTTAATTTCATGAATACATGATGTTCTCATAATTTTTCTGCCTTAAAGCTGCATTTTCAGTATTCATGGTCTGAAAAGACGTTTCGGCTGGGTCGAGGCCAAAAGTGGATTTTGTTGAAAAATACACAGTTTACTTTATTTTCCTCAAAACATTGTCCCAGAACAGCAGACTCAAGTTTCAAGTTAATTTAATGAATACGTGACGTTTTCATCACTTTTCTGCCTTTAAAGCTGCATTTCCACGTTGTATGCTCTTAAAAGACGTTTCGGCTGGCAAGAGATCAAAAGTGGATTTTGGTGAAAAATACACAGTTTACTCGATTTTCCTCAAAACATTGTCCCAGAACAGCAGACTCTCAAGTGTCATGTTAATTTCATTAATACTTGATGTTTTCATCATTTTTCTGCCTCAAAGCTTCATTTACACGTTGTATGCTCTTAAAAGACCTTTAGGCTGGCATGAGGCCAAAAGTGGATTTTGTTGAAAAATAAACAGTTTATTTGATATTCCTCTGTAACATCTCCCAGAGTAGCAGACTTTCAAGGTTCATGTTATATACATGAATAAATGATGTTTCCATCACTTTTCTACCATGCAGCTGCATTTTCATTTTTTATGGTCTCAACCTTTTGAGACCATAAAAAATTAAAGCTTAAAGCTGCATTTCCACGTTGTATGCTCTTAAAAGACGTTTCGGCTGGCAAGAGGCCAAAAGTGGATTTGTTTGAAAAATACACAATTTACTTGATTTTCCTCAAAACATTGTCCCAGAACAGCAGACTCAAGTTTCAAGTTAATTTCATGAATAAATGATGTTCTCATCACTTTCCTGCCTTAA
>JACSYO010000740.1:1287500-1400000 GCA_016806645.1 Ophiodon elongatus
GACTGATAATTGGCCTCTAATCCGGTCCACTTCATACCCAGCTCAGTGTAATTCCCTGCACTGTCATAAATATGTAACTGGACAAGAAGTCACAACGAAAGGTCATTATGATCAATACTACGTCATCCAAAAATGTGTTTGTTATTTATGCTCATTCGGTTTTTTCTTAAAATGTCATTTGGTTTCTGTTATATTATTCTGGGTTCTTATAAAAGAGTTCTCTGTGTAGTCATTCTGTACTTCTATGTACTTTGCAGTTGAGGCTCTATTAGCTCTAAAAGTATAGGAGCTGCTGTCAGCTACTGTACAAATCAAAAGATTCAGTGTATCATAATGGTCTTCAGTTTCAGTCCAGTTGCCAGTTCTAAAAGCACACATATACTGTACATTAAGAACTTCTGTAGGGTCAAAGCACAGAAGAGGCCATGTGTCTCAGGTCTCTGAATGTCTTCCTCCTGGGAGTTTACCCGCCCACTCCTGACACTATCTCTGGGTCAGCACTTCCGCCATATGCGCTGAGAGCTGCAGGGGAGCTGCAGGCAGCTCTGCAGTGAGAGACACATGAGCATGTATACTATAAATTGTTCATTATTTTCTATTCCATACTTAATACAATGCTTCAGGCCAGTACAGTTGCATTGTACTGTACACATTTACTCATGTCTGTGTTTTTAAAAATAAGACCATCATTCCTAATCTGCTGGTCATAAGGGGGCAGAGTAAAAGCAATGTGATGCAATAATAATAATATACTGTATAGTTCATTTTTAGGAAATACAGGAGATCCATTGTCCACAACTGCCCACTGGAAAAACAAAGTTATGCATTCAAAGTGAAGTGGTCTGAGAAAATGAAGAAATTAACCCTCTTACACCACCCCTCTCAATAAGTAACCTAGTAACTTAACAGGGTCAGTTCTTTGGAAGCTAATGGAGAGGATATTCATCCATCTCCCTATCCCTGCGACTAAAACTTACAACTAGCAGTTGTGTAAGACAGATGGTTTTGCTGAGATCTCAATATATTCCCAGTGCTACTACTTAGATTTATGACTTCTGTGGCCGGTGCATTCCTCTCATCGACACTTTATCTGTTCCGGCAGATGCTCGTGTTTCTATCTGTGCTCAGCAGGGGACCCGAAATAAGAACATTTCTGAGAGTCGGAATGTGCCGACTCATTGCATTTAAGATAATGAAAATTGTTTGATCAACTTTTTCATCCTCTTGCAATCAGAGAGAAGTGTGTACAGTACGGGTCTGAGAGTGTAGACTATAAGTATGTACAGGTGATAAGACTTCCTGTGAATAAACTATGTGTCCGTTATACCATAGATTTAGGTTATAAACTGACTTCCAGTCTTTTTTCCTCCTTGTTGAACCCATCTCTCTCCCCCTGCTTTTCTTTTTTTCATCCCGTTTTATTTTTTGCTCCAGAGTAATGAGATGCTGGAGCTCCAGAGGAGCCGGATGAGGGAAGAGGTCAAGGAGTACAAGTTCCGAGAGACCAGACTGCTTCAGGATTACACGGAGCTGGAGGAGGAGAACATCACGCTGCAGAAACTGGTGTCTACGCTCAAGCAGAGCCAGGTCAGTATCAACTCATTCGACTAACTTCTCAATTACACCGCACACCAGCAGATCTGCATCCCGCAGATGCGTCATCGCCTTCAATGATGAGACACCAAGCCCTTTCTCAGTGGAGGTCAATGACTCACACTCAGTTTCTGAAATCACTTCCAAAACCACCTTCGAATGTGGTCTCCTTTATTTTTTCAGTTCCAGGATGCACTGAGTCAAACGGTGCTCTCAGCTCGTTGCTCATCATCCTTTATTTGCCTGAAGGTGCTCCAGTATCCCTCGTCCAATTACATAGACTCATACAGTGTCTGTGTGGGCTTTTGTCACTTTCTCTCTAATACCTGTTCTGGAGTAGATTAACGTCGTGTGTCTTGTGATGTGATGTCAGACTTTGATATTGCTGATGTTTCTGTAAAGATTACATCAAAATAAGTGACATGTTTTACCTGAAATGAAGACGAAAGCCGAAACCTGCTTTGTAACCAAATACAAATTAATTAATACATTTTTATTTTATTTTTTTACCACATGATCCAGCTTGTGTTTAGATTGAATATTGTAACCAAACATAGCCAAATATGTTGTCAAAGAATACTGAGTCAAAAGAAGTTTTGTGTTTGGTTTCAGTCGCCTGGATCTAAAAATATTTGAATTTTCAAACAAAGAGTTTAAAGGGGAAAATACTATATTAATGTCCTTTCTTAACTTGTCTGCTGCTATTTTTTTTACTCACACCTTCCTTGTGTCCCCTCCGGTGTGACCAGGGACTGAGCCATCAAATCCTTAACAAACAGAATGCTTTAGAATGTAATTAAGGGTTTCAATTAAAGGTTTTCTGCTCTTTTTTTCCTGTTCCTGCTGTTCCTCAGGTGGAGTATGAGGGACTGAAACATGAAATCAAGGTACTAGAGGAGGAGACTGTTCTGCTCAATAGTCAGCTGGAAGACGCACTACGTCTGAAGGACATTTCTGAGGGTCAGTTGGAGGAGGCCTTGGATGCCCTGAAGAGTGAGCGCGAGCAGAAGAACAATCTGAGAAAGGAACTGGCCCACCACATCAGCCTGAGTGACAGTGTCTACGGCGCAGGGGCCCATCTGGCGCTCACCGTCACTGGCGTTGAGGGCCTCAAGTTCTCCGAGGAGACCAACGGGATCAACGGCAGCATCATCCCTGCTGCTAACGGCAACAATGAGGACAGCAATCGCCGCAACGGCCACGTTCACACAGGCACCGGATCGGCTAAGATGAACGGGGACTACCGACCAGGCCGGAAAGGAGAAGGCATGCACCCCGTGCCAGACCTGTTCAGTGAGCTCAACCTGTCGGAGATGCAGAAGATCAAACAGCAGCTGCTGCAGGTGGGTCTTAAGAAAATAGAGCAGTAAATCCCACAGTAAATTAAATGAAACAGTTGACGTGCTGCTGCTAGAAAGTATGCATTCTTTGTTCAGTTTTTTATTATCACTGAATGTTATTTTTTTCAAGGTCAGCACTGACGACACTTGAACGTCACATTGTTTGTGTGTCGAGTTACTGTCTGGAAGATTTCAGTCGCTTTAAAGCTGCTACCACCGCTGACCCCAAGACCATTTACTGCAGCACCCCACAGCACATTATAAGAACAGCTGTATTAATCCACAGTTTTTAGTGGAGAGACGGAGTCGTCTTAGCGATTGTCCTCCATCAACTGAAACATATTAATAAATAATTTTGAAAGTGATAGACCACATATATTCAGCGATTGCGACAACAGTCTATGTCCGTGCCCGGATGAACTGTATATCATGTGTCGTATATCATGTGTGCTCTCATATGTGCTAATGTTAGAGTGGGAGTGATGAAGCTGAAACATAGCAAAGCAAACCGTCCAGCAGTAGAGGCAGTGCAGTTGCGTGTGCCATAGGGAGCCCTGTCAGGGTGAATAGCATCCAACAGGCACACGGAGCAGACGCAGAGGCAATACAGAGACAGAAACTGACTATATTCTGCTTTTACTTCAGAGACAAGGAGACAGACATAGAGGCCTAACTGGGAAGTGACGCACAAAGACGGAGAGAAAATTGTTTTTTTGTCCACAGGCACTGTGCATTTATACATTTATACCACATTCAGCTCAAACTTTGCATCGTGATAAGCTGTTTCCATAAACAGAGTATAAATATAGGGCTTATATAATAAAGTATAGGAACTGTATTTCTCACCTGTGTGCAACGCACAATCATGAACCAGCACCTCTCACCAGAGGAATACATAAAAATCAAAGGTAGATCAGATTCATGCGAAAATCTAATCAAGTCATTATTGTTCATTTTTGCCCGAGCTGAGCTCCTCAGGGAAACTCACAATGAGATTAACGGCTGCTATATTAGCAGTGTGGCTTTCTCTGTAAACACAATTACTCACTAATCAATTTTCTCTTTCAAGTAGATTATTCTGGTAAAGACCAACAGCATCAGCCGTCTCATTTGCCAGTTAATTTTTCTTTCTCAATATACAAAGAACATACAATTGCACGGAATTCCATTTTAGGTTTTCACTCGAAGAGTTGGATCAATAAAGTTTCACCCTTTCAGCGCTGAGGGAGTACACGCCACAAGAAGCAACTAAATAGCTCATTTTAGTACCAAATGTCTTTACTAACAGTTTTTGAGTCAAGCAAGCCGCTCCACATACCTTTGTACAGTCGGTAATACAGCTCAACTGATATGATTCATTGTTAGTCCATGATTTGCTTGTGTTTGATCACTTTCTGCTTAATATTGATGGTACAGTGTCTTTATCTGAGTTATCCAGGTCTTACTGATTACACATTTGCAGTCCTACTATGCTGTAGCTTTTATCAGTGTTCCCTGAATATTGCTGCTATTTTTTTATCATTTTTTGCGTGGAAATGCTGTAGGTTAAATATGTTTGATCTGTTAACAAGACAGAACACATCAATGCAGTATTATATAAGAATATATAATGGCCCTGGACTTTGGTTTTATGAACATGTATCACATTAAACATCCCTCTCTGTCTTGACTCTTGCCTCTCGTGCGTCTCCTGTCCTGCAGGTGGAGCGGGAGAAGTCGTCGCTGCTCATGAACCTGCAGGAGTCACAGACCCAGCTGCAGCACACACAGGGCGCCCTGACCGAGCAGAACGAGCGGGTGCATCGCCTCACGGAGCACGTCAACGGCATGAAGTGTCTCAAAGGAGACAAAGAGCTCGATGACCCGCAGGAGAGTGAGAAACCTGATGGTGGCTCCTTCTCACCACCGGCCAATGGTCACCACGATACCGATATCCATGGCTTCGAGATCCTGGAGTGCAAGTACAAGGTGGCAGTGACGGAGGTGATCGACCTGAAAGCCGAGCTCAAGGCCCTGAAGGAGAAGTACAACCAGGCTGTGGAGGAGCAGGGGGACAGCCATGTTGACGACAGGGTCCCGGCACTGAGTGAACAGGTTTGTCATTATCACATACAGCGTATGTTTTCATTACTGCATCAATAGCAACATTCACCTTTGCGACAAAATATCGTTTTTATTGGACGACGTTAACCTCACTCAGTTCTGGTTTTGCGCCCTGTGATGTTGCAAATGTCCGGCTGATTTCTTCCAAGCAGGTGACTCATTTGGAGCGAGGCTATCGGGAGAGCAGGGAGAAGGTGGCGAGCCTGGAGGCAGAGCTGCGAGCGGCCACGGGCACAGCCACAGAGAGCCAGGGCATGCTGAATGCAGCACAGGATGAGCTGGTGACCTTCAGCGAGGAGCTGGCACAGCTCTACCACCACGTCTGTCTGTGCAACAATGAGACACCCAACCGCGTCATGCTGGACTACTACCGGCAGAGCCGCGTCACACGCAGTGGCAGCCTGAAGGGCTCCGACGACCATCGGGCTTTGCTCTCGCCTCGCCTGGCCCGGCGCCTCGCTGCAGCATCTGCGGCCTGCTCCTCCGAGCCCCCGCGCAGTCCCATGGACTCCCCGTCCAGGGACGGCCATCACAATGAGACCACGACCAACACAGTGGACTCCTGTCACAGCAGCCCCACCCGCAACCCCACGGGCTCCCCAGTCATCACCGTCTCTCCTTGCCCATCTCCAGCGCCCTCAGAGGCCGGTGGGGACCTGCGGAAGGAGCCCATGAACATCTACAACCTGAACGCCATCATCAGAGACCAGATCAAACACCTCCAGAGGGCTGTGGACCGCTCGCTGCAGCTGTCCAGGCAGAGGGCCGCAGCGAGGGAGCTGGCCCCCATGCTTGACAAGGACAAGGAGTTGTGCATGGAGGAGATCCTCAAACTGAAGTCCCTGCTCAGCACCAAGAGAGAGCAGATAGCCACGCTCAGGCTCGTGCTGAAGGCCAATAAACAGGTGAAAGAGAATTTTACATTGTATTTAATATTCCATGAAAAATTTGATATCCGTGCAAACTGAAGGAAACCTGTCAATTGTCCTTTTTGTGTCAGAGATGTGAATTAGACGCACATACTGTAATAAAATGTGACATCGTCCTCACTGCAGACAGCAGAGGGTGCACTGGCAAATTTGAAGAGCAAGTACGAGAATGAAAAGACGATGGTGACAGAGACCATGATGAAGCTGAGGAACGAGCTGAAGGCTCTGAAAGAAGATGCCGCCACCTTCTCGTCTCTCAGGGCCATGTTTGCCACAAGGTGAGAGGGGAAGTACGAGGCCTCTCAGCTGCAAAAGTGAAAACGTAAACGTTCCGTAAAATATAAATTGATACAGACTGCATCTGTGTGTCTTCCCTCTGTACCTTTCTCTCTCTCTCTGTAGATGTGATGAGTACGTTACTCAGCTGGATGAGATGCAGAGGCAGCTGGCTGCAGCGGAGGACGAGAAAAAGACGCTGAACTCCCTCCTCCGTATGGCCATCCAGCAGAAACTGGCCTTGACCCAACGGCTGGAGGATCTGGAGTTTGACCACGAGCAGACTTACCGTGGCCGCGGCGCTAAAGTGCCCAGGATTAAGAGCAGCCCGCCCAAAGTAAGTGGCAGAGGCGCCTTCACGGCTCCCTCCAGTCCCACCAGGCTCCCCAACCCCTCCATTATCACCACCCACTCCTCCCTGACCTTCACTAGTCCCCCCTCTGTAGAACTAACCGCCTGTCCGTCCATGTCTGCGTGGACTTCAGACACACTTTCTGAAACAATCCAGACCTCAGCTTTAACTTTTCCACCGAACATCAGCTACCCTCACTTGTCTCTCGGCCCCCTGCCCGTCATGGCCGACCCTGAGCGGCTAACCTTAGAGTTCAGACGACTCATTTATGCGAGACAAGACATAGGTCGATTGTCCCCATCTCACAGCGCCAGTAGCCCTGCTTCAGTGTCTCCTCACATTCGACGAAGGCGATGATGCATCAACATCCCCACACCCAGCACGCAGCACGCAGCACCCAGCACCGATATCCACTATGTACACAGTTCACAGAAGCCACTGGATTATGTGGGACACAGAGGGGAGGAAAACTGGTTTCACATGTCTATGGTTTGAACATGCAGCAACACTCAGGAAGAAGGAGCCCCTGACAGCTTGCTCCATCCTCAAAGCAGCACTCAACAGCATTTTCTTTATTGTTAAGGTTGGACTGCATATACTTTTCTATTGCACACCTTACGAATGTGATACCAGGCGTCTTTCTCTGCGTCTGAATAGCTGATACCATAAAATGTGACATTAAGTATCCATCTCTTAGAGCACTGGGCAGTGTTTCAAAGTGAAAACCAAGCAAAAACAATGGCCACAGCCTCCGCTTCAGCATACAGCGACTAACAGCACCTCCCTGTGGCAGACTCTATTAATTCACATGTTATAATAATAATTTTTTACATTTCTATTCAAATGTTATTTAACCACTCTATTCCATAAAACTAGTATATGTTGTAAATGCTATTTCCTTCAGTTCATTCTTGCATGCCTATTTTGTCCCATCTAACGTTCCGTCAAAAAGCATTTGACAGGCTTGAAGTGTGTTACTGGTTATTGATATGTTGTCCAGAGTAATATAGAAACAAGTCAGACCTCCTCTCTGTGCCTCAACCTCCTATTTGACCGTACCTTTGTTCACCTCTCCACTTGGCCCATGCGTAGTATCCAAAAAGAAAAAGCAGAGGGGGATAAACTAGATCCATTTCTCAATAAACCTCTCTCACAGTATTCCCAGTTTTCTCCACCAGATAGCAGTGTTTGAGAATATTTCCATTCTCTTTCCTGTCAAATGCTGTTTGACCTCTCTCTCTCTCTCTCTCTCTCTCTCTCTCTCTCTCTTTTCTCTCTCTCTCCTTTGTCCTACCTCAGATAATCATACAGTGTATATAGCATAAGCAAAACAGCATTAACAACATTTTAAGATAACACAACGTCATATAAACAAATAACGTTTAAGTGGAACAGACGAGCATGACTAGTGGAGTTTATGAAAATAATTGAGCAGCAGGTGTTCTGGAGTTGCGCCGGACTGGATTGTTCAGCAGTAAATCCACTGTGTGTGTCCTTCTCTCTTTGTGCTGTACAAATCAATATAATGTTGGATTTTTTCGTGTGTGTGTGTGTGTGTGTGTGTGTGTGTGTGTGTGTGTGTGTGTGTGTGTGTGTGTGTGTGTGTGTGTGTGTGTGAGAGTGTGTGTGTGTGTGTGAGAGTGTGTAAATATGTCCACATCTGTGTCTCTTTGTTTCCATCTCCAGTGCTGATTGTCTCGTGGTGCAGAGACCGGTCCTGTCAATGTGATCAGATGAGACTGGTTTAGATACCTTCACACTATGCAAGCATATACTGTAATCGACAGGCAGTTTATCATTGACATAGTGAAACACTGATTTCCACCGCAGGAGAAACACATTTCTTATCCAAGAGAAACAAAATGAGGATGATTACCCCCTACATTATGTAAACGTGTTATACCCATATAGTCTCTGACAAGATCTTCCCCTGTCTTGTCCTTTGTGTTTTCTCTGTCCCATTGTCTAACCCAGAGTGTCACAACTCTGTACATCTGTCTAATTTATCAGTTTCTTGTAGATTGTCAGCAGCCTGCTGCCTCAGTACCGTCACTCTCCCCACAACTAAGGCGAGGGAGAGCCTCCCTAGCCCGCAGGTAACGAGCTGTACAACCTGTAGGTAGTAGGCTCATTGACATCTATCTATTTGTCCATCCATCCACTACGCGCCATAATAAACACTCCATTCCCGTTCTATTTAATTCACACATCTTCTGTTTGTTGCACACCTGTATCTGTAGAAGATGGTCCCGAATGCTCTCAGTTTTCACACTTTACATTAGCTGGTTTTGAACAGGTTATGGCTGACGGAAGGGACCGTTGTTTTTCACTTGCATGTAAAGTTTTGCATGGTAGTATTCCATATGTGCTTTAACTGGATATATTTAATGACAATTTACAATTGCAATAAAATAAAAAAGAAAAAAACATGTTATTACACTAAGCATGTAGTTTCAAAGTTGAGCAAGCATGTGCACCAAAGTGCGTTAACCTACAGACTGGGCAACAAGTTGTCCGTCTTTTTTTTTGTCAATGGACCGAGACATTCACATAAGGCAACAAAGAAACTGCTGACAGACCTGAAGCCATGTTGGTTTTAGTTATGCTGGTTAGCCAACATTCTCCAATCATGTTTACTTCGCGATATTTTAACCAAGCAGCCCTCATCACATGTTGCAATTTTGTCTGTTGATTTTGGGTAACCTCATTCTTCCAACAACTGTTCCCGTTGGTCGGTAGTCTTGTTTCCCCTCAATCTTATTAATTCTCCTCTCTTGTCTCTCTGCATTCTTACAGTTCTAAATTTTTGGCAGACCTCCAGGAACACGTTACAGTCCTGTCCAGTAGCAGTAGCCTTCTCTCCCCCTGCGACCCTCGTAACTATCTGGCCCAGCAACCGCAGCCCCCCGGCACCTAACCTCGCTGCTGCGGTCTGGAAGGAGTCATGCAGAGACAGAGACACTCTGGATGGGGGGGTTCCCTCACTAAAACTCCCCCCAACCTAGCGGTCCCACCTGGTGCTTACTGGACTCTGTGACCCCCCCTGCCTCCTTAGCGCTACAGGGTCCGGCCCTCAGCAGGAGGCCTCCTGGTTACCTGGGTCGCAGAAGAAGAGCAGGACACTCTCTTCTTCTCTAGATGTGACATCATGTCCTGGAAAGGACTGAACTGAAGCGACAAGTCACGGGAATATTTTCCCTTATTCGTATTCATATTTATTTGTAATTTATTTTACTCTATTGATTATTTATTTACATATTGATTTGTGACAAGTTTCTGGGATATTTATTACTGGAATGTTTTTTTTTTTTTTTCTGTGTTTGTTGGTCGTTCTACAATGTGAAAATCAAGACGTGTTTTACTGCTGTGGTGAGGACTTCAGTGATCCCAGACAATTTAACACGTTCCCTACTGGACATGGCCGGTACTCCTGGACGAAGAAAAACCAAAGCACCCACAACCAGAACTGTAAAAGTTCTTTCTGGTCTCGTGAACAGGTTTAAAACTTGCCTCACCGTACTATACTCCATTTAAAATGTTAGATATTGTCAGTATAATAATCAAAACATAGGTATGCCACTTTTACATACAGTAGAAGTTCGGTTTGACATTGCAAACAGACTAATGAAGGTAAACATTTTATTATATGAATATTGTTTCTTGTGGTGATGATTGGTGGATTTCAACTACCTTTCTTACGTCACTAGTTTTTCTTAGGTTGGTTGTTTTTTTTTATACTGAGATTTCTTTCGCATGTGCATACAGAAAAGACTATTTTATACCTCCTATTATTTGTATTTACTTTTACAGCAGACTCTAGTGACATGGTTGTGTCTGTTACGTAGCTCGGATGTCTTCAGAGACTGAGATAGACGAGAGACTGAGTGTTTGAGATCAGGACTAGGGCTGCTGGCCTGGGGTTTTTGCCTTTTGAATTGCACAGGTTTTAAGTGAGTGAACTGACCTCCATCTTTTTAACATTAGTTAAGAGCAGAAGGTTCCCCAAAGGTGTCCTACAGTTACCGTCACTGGCATGTCAACCATGTATTCTATCCCATAAAGTGTTGGCTCTTTCACTTTATTGGCCACAACCCCAGGAAACCGCTATCATCACCCCAACTCCTCCTGTTGAGAGTGACATCAATTACATTTTCAACACCCAGAGCTACACTTGTCTGTAATCTTAGCTTCTCCGTGCTCAGCTGTCCCTACATGCCTCCTTCAAACAGTATGCGGTTCAGTCCAAGCACAATTATGCTCTATGCATTATAGCAATACATTAGTTCCGGTCGTACACTGATCTGATTAAGATTTACTCAATCTTTCAACCATTTCTGCCACCATGAACTAACCAGCAGGCTCACAAGAAACATAAGACAGCAAGAGTGTCTCCCGATGATGTGGACACAGTCAAGATTGTTTCATTTTGAAACACTGTTTCGATCACAGAGGAATGGGAAAGTCTGACTGAGATGGATGTAATGTGTGAAGTTTGCTGCATAATTGAAATCCCATTTCTCAGTCTTTATACCCTCATATTAATGTCTTTATTGTTAATGTTCTCCTCACTGCACTGAATACATATTTTTGCCAGATGGATATGAAACGGATAAACTGAAACTACATAGCCAGTATAGTGTTGGAATGACAGATAAAAGCCTTTCTGTTCCATCAACAATGAATGAGTGGGCTCTTTCTGTTCTCTGTGTACATTTGTTGGATCTGTCTTTGTTAACAGTGTGTTACTTTTGCAACTACCGAATGATGCAAATATGTTTGGTTCAAAAGTAGCTTATGAACCCACGCAGGCTCATTGGTGACCTAACTCTATTGGTTTGTTTGCACAATATAGCGGTGGATGGAGAGAGACTAATCCAGTGGAAGAAAGAAAAGAAAAAAGTGGTTTAAAAAGAACAATAGCTGTACTACAGTGGGTTTAACAGTTTCTCCTCCATTCAAAACAGTGTTTAATTGGTTACACAAGAAAATAAAAGACCTGTCCTTGGATTTGTATGCGTGTTTGTGTCTGTTTCTCTATCTCATCAACAAACTACCCTGAAATTAACTCTGTATCCATGCATTCACATAGACAGCACACAATAGGTTTAAATGTTAAAAAAAGAAAACACCAGAGATTAGACATTGATCCTAATATTTTGTTTTCTGCATCAACATAAACAGAGTACTTTTTACAAGACAAAGGAAATGATTGTTTGAAAGCACAAAGGACTGAGATTATAATCAGTAGAGAGAAATGAAGCAATCGGTTGCAGGAAGAAGATGAGGTAACAGGAGACATCAGCTTATTATATCTGATAGTAAGAAGGTCAGCAGTGTATTTTATTGTACACCACGTCATCGTTAAGTTGGCTCTTTTCTTATTATATATCTCTTTTGAATGTCCTTGCCCTGGGTCGTATCTGAAATGCCCAAACTATGAGGCTTAATTGTTGTTAACAGTTGATGTGCTTCACTGTAACGTCCAGTCATAATAAATACTTCTCAGTCTCAAACAGTATCCAAATAACTACGATGAGGCCAGATTTTTTGCTCACGGTAGGGGCTTTCCCATCATGCTCTGCTTCACTAAATATAAAACAACACACAGTGATATAGATTCTAGATCATGTATCAACTGCTGCCAAACCCCTTGAATAAATAAGAATGGTTGTTTCCTTTAGCAGTGGAATCTAACTAAGTACTTTTACTCAAGTACTGTACTTCAGTACAATTTAGAGATACTTGTACTTTACTTGAGTATTTCCATTTTATGCTACTTTCATATTCCATTACATCTCTAGTAAGTTAAGTGACACAATGTCGTACTTTTTAAGGAATCTCTTTCGTGTGACTTATTATCTACAAATAATAAAGATACAAAATTATCAAACAAAATAATTAATATTTTCATCAATCCAAATTGGTCATATTTTTTGTGGTGTGTGTGTGTGTGTGTGTGTGTGTGTGTGTGTGTGTGTGTGTAAGGGGGGGGCAACAGTACGGACATTGTCAGGGTGTCATAATAAGGATGTCTGCACCGGCAGTTCGCACTGAGGAGGGCGGAGGGCGGGCCTTTGGAGAACACCCCGATCAAGGTGATCTTTTCTCAGAGAGAATGTGTTGAGTTTACAAACACATGTGCACAGCTGTTTATTCGAAGTTACTTATTGACCCGCGCAGGCGCACATGGGCTGCCGCCGCGTAGCTGGACGCGCTTCGGAGATCGCCCTAAGGAGCGGACCGTGTTTCTTAAGAGTTATTTCCGGTCACTTTGAATGCGTTTCACTTTAGTTGCTCGATGCTGGAGGGACCGACGACTTGTGAAAGAATGGACGGCTTCAACAGGGTCGCTTTTCGCAAGAAACAACCGACTCTGGACATCGTGGCAGAGGAAACAGGTGAGTTATCCAAGGAATGCTGGGACACATCTTCCGAAAACAAAACAAAACAAAACAAAACAAAACGATCGCAAAACTATTGCAGGAAATTTTGCCAAATTATTGCAAAAACCCAGTGCCATTAATACCATTAAGACATTTTTTTTCTGGACTGATTTTACATACATATATTTTATAGGAGCCCTTATGGAACCGTTCTTGATCACTCTCCTGTGCAGTAAGAGCCTGAGTAAAAACCTGAAGAATTATTACAGGCTGTAAAGTATTTAACTGGGTTGCTGGTGACTCAGTGTTAGGGCTCTAACAGGTCTTGTATTAGCCATCATGTGTGTGTCAGTCTGGTTGGGAAAGCGTGGAACAGCCAGACTGTAACACACCTACAGTATAGCCCTTGTTTACACACCACCTCTGACTATCTGGCTGCTCAGCAGGTATGAAGGTTTCAAAAGGCGAGCCCGAGCCTGTTGTGCTGGAGGGCACTTCTTTTTTTCACTCTGCAGAACAGAGCTTCGTAGGAAGTCTACAAACTTATTCTGCTCAGGATGCAACTCTCAGGAGCACGCGAAGATAAATCCTCTGACCGGTCCCTGTGCAGTTCTGCGTCTCGGTTTTAAAAAGCCTGATCAAGAAACAAGTCCTGGGATCTGTATCCATGCAGGCTTCCAGATGGATCTTTGCTTGCCTGTAACTGAAAGTTTGCCCAGGTTTCAGTCAAAGCTAAGCAATGTAAAATACTGCAAACACTGGGATCCAAATACAAGTCAGCACTCCTGCAGTTGGTGCTGTCTGGGCATGACTAACTGGGACAGGAGGGCGCTTGGTCTTATCTTGCAATGCTGTGGACTGATTGTGCTAACATGCAGCAGAGGACACTGCACTATACTGGCAGTTTTATGTGAACTTTGCCCTGTGGTTGATAGTGTCCCTGTTGAAATTAGGTCAGGTTCTCTCAGCTCATAAGACATAATATAGCCACGGGTCTCAGGTAATGAACTGTATGTCAGGAAGTGAGGTAAACACTGGAATATTCCCAGAGATATCATTTGTCATTGGATAATATGCTTTATTATGCATTGGTCATTTAGAAAGTATGCAGTGCTGAACTGTGCAATTTTGGCTTCATTAGATTTGTGTTTTCTATCATAGATGTACGGATTCCACCTTCCTCACAGCTCCAGAAACTATTTCCTCTGGTCATCATCCCTTTGTATTTGCTCCCCAGTCTAAATGGCATAGTCCCACTGTTTCATTACTGAGCGACTGTAAACATATCTGTTGTGATGTTTTTGTAGAAATCAAACTAACCTTGACATGAACCTCCGTTGATTTAATAAAGTGAAAGCGCTGAATAAAACAAATAAGCAAAACAACATTTCCTCGGCCACAGTTAAATAGTCATTTATTCCATTTCACTTGGTTTAATGCAAACTTTAATGATCCAGCATATCCCGCATGTCTGTCTTGGACCACGAATATGATTTCAGTACAGAAGCTGTATTACACTTCTAATGATCTGGCCTGCTCTCTTATTTTGACTTCATACGTCTGCGTCTGTTTTACAAGATTCAGTGGAGTAGTAAATAATTGGATCTTTAGGCTGTCCTATTTGTGCTGACAATGATTTGATATCTATTTTGATTCATTCTTCCTGGACAAATGGTTAGGAAATAGCTAGTCAATAAGTCTATTGTCCTTTCAGCCCAGTCATCCTTGAATGTAAGCGGCAATACATCATTACCCTGTCAGTGCAATGTAAATCTCAACACCATACTCTCTCTGGATATCATCACATGCTTCAAAGAGGTCGATTTGTTTCTGTCTCTCTCACACTTGTGTGAGGTCGAGTTGGCCTAAGTATCCATCTTAGTATGACTCGCGTGTGGACTGGAATTTAATTTGTGTTTATAGCACAAATAGCTCGGGGCCATGTACTCTTGAACTGGTGTCATTGTGAGGACAGCTGTATCAGGCGACAACAATGACCCTGTTTGTTTTTCGGTCTGCTAAGACAAAGGCAGTGGGACTGAATGTATCAGATGCTGTGTGGCCCGCTGGCCGACTGCTTCTGGTATTGTTTTGCTGCACTATTGCCCATTCATCCTGAGCTGAACCCTTTCACTGTCCTCCTCTGGCTTTAACTCACTTGAGTTAATAGTAGTCCCCCTGTGCAGCCCAGTTCATGATGGCTTAAAGATGATTTATTTTTATATGCCGTGCATTGCTGTACCACATCGATATACACCAGTACCCACCGATCATAGCTCCAGGTTATAGAGACGCACTGCTTCATGTGTGATCAGAACAGAAATGTCTTGGCCCCTGAAAAAGTCATGTTAATGGGCGCTCCCCAAATCTGCTTTAATCACATCAACGCATGCACATGCTCTCTTTGCTAGTAAACACTTGTAAACTGAGAGAGACTCGGTGAGGGGGGTACATACATTTCACAACATTAGCTCATAGTTAGTTTAGATCAGGGTTTTTTCTGCAGCGGTGTAAACCATTTGCCCGTGCCACAGTCTCACCTGATGCCCAGTAGTTTAAAACAGTGTGCTCCATCTATCGGTCTAAAAACAAGTGCACCAATACAGAACAGAATGAGGTATAATCAAACCTTTTATTTAATTTTCTATTAGAAATTGCTGCAAATATAAAGAAAGTAATACGATATAACACTGAGCTTTGGATCTCGTGCCTGGTAATGAGTCTAGTGTTCACAATATTATGTAATAGCTTTGGTTATAAGACGTAATCATAAGTGTATAGGCTATGGTCGCATAGCACTGTAATTTAATGTTTGAAGCGCAAGTTTCATTTCACTTTACATTATGAATGCGTGGTTAGCAAGAACAGAGAGATGCATTATAAACTTACATATCTTAAGGTTACTTTTGTCTGCTGACATCAATCTGGGAGATTAGAGAACACAAGTTTATCTGGTTATTGTTTCCGTAATTCACCGTCATGGTGTGACCTCCTCCTCTCGTGACCAGAAGGATTTTTCCTCTTCGTCCTCTCATCAAAGTTGTAAACATTGATTCCTGCGTGATTTGACTTGCGTAACGAGCATACAAAAAGACCCTTTCATTATCATACAGGTTACATTTTACTAAGCAACAATAAATCCAATGTTTATTTTTGTTGTTTTAATTAGTAAATGTTAATATTTTGGTTCAAAGTTAAATTTTGTTATTAAGAATCATTTCATTAAAGCACTACTAGTTGATATTCTTTGTTAACGATTAACAAAAATGACTAATTCAATAGGAATGTTATCTTTGAATTTACGAGCTTTAATTCAATAATGTATTCAAGTTAATGTGATTTTATTCAGTCTTAAACTGTGCCTCTGGAATAAAAATGTTGTACTAATTTGTATAAACGTATTTATCTTCATCACTTGAACTTCATGACTTTATGACATAAGCAAAATTACTTTATTGTTGTCATATGTGCCAACTGGGATTATTGTGAGCATTTCCTTTTCTAGAGGTGTACAAAGCAAAAGGTCAACAAAAGAAACCGTCAACTCCTCAAGTGGATATCGATCTTTGTTAATACATAACTTCTTATTATATTGAGGAACAGAGAATTATTCCTCCCCAGTATTAAAGTATTTTCTGAGTGTTCACACTGTGTCTGGTAGGACGTCTGCGACTGGCTCTCGTGTGGAGGTGGTTGTATTGCTCAGTTGATAATCACAGTGGGCGTGGGCTGCACTCGGCAGGAAACGACTAACTCGTGTTTGTTTGTGTGATATCCCTCAGCGGGTTGCACAAACATGCTCTCACAAACGCCAGAATTTCGGATCAAGTCCGGGCCACTCCAGTTTGATAGTGTTCCAGTAGGTGGAGGTGCAGGCTCAGAAATGTTTCACCCATCGAACCAGCAGGTGGACCATCATGCTCAGCGTGTGATGTGGACCCATGCAGAGTCATGTTCTCCTCTGCAACAAAGCAACCATCCACATACACTGTGTCTTGGCATGATAGTGTGCTGCTGTTGCTCCCAAATCAATAAGAAAACAATCAATGTTCATCACTTTTGTTGGATTGTCTCTATAAAACCAAGTCCTTCCATTTGAACGCACACTATAATGCTGTTTTAATGATTTCATTTTGATTCACTAATACATGATGTTTAAAAAAAAAACAAAAAAACAAAAAAAAACACTGACAATTAGCAAACCAATGATGAAAACAATGAGGCGAAGAGAGGAGACTAACAATGAGCTACTTTTAGACTGTTTGTATAGAAATGTGTACAAAATGAGCGGGGAAGAACAGAAGTCTGTCGACACTTCCTCTGTGTGTGTGCGTGTGTCGCACACCACCCAAATCAAGATTGTTCTCTAATGGAATCTGTAATTTACTGTCAATCAATTATTTTTATTTTGCCACCAAAACCTTATTGACTTGGTTTTGATACACTGCTTTGATACACTACTAATAAGTCAGTAGGACTCGTATCCGCTGTGTTTCAGCCATGACACGCTGTTTCTCTATCCATGCCCCAGCCAGGGCTTCCTGACTGCGGTGTGTGTCCTTTCCCCCTCCTGACGGGGCATTGTTAGCCTGTGAGGCTCTTCCCAGAAAGCTACTGTACATCACAAGCTCAGTCCTGAGCTCTGAGGATTCAGACCTGCTGGGTACGAAAGGGACCAAGAGGGACTTTGAGGAAGTAACTTTACAGAGAGGAAGATGTGGGGCAATGTGTTACCCAAACCTTTTTTTTTTTCTCACATCTCATCTTCAAGGTGACGGTGTTGGTGGTTGGATGACTTGTCTTCCTCTCCAGCGCTGTCTTTCTACTCCTCAGCAGTAGAGTGTAGTAGGTGTCAACAAAACGTGTCAGGAGGTCTCTTCTGCCTTTTGGTTCACGGGGGGGAAGTAGAGGAAGGAAGGGGAGAAAATTCTAAACAGAGGTGTATTTTAGGCCACCGCTTTCATCTAGGGACTGAAACTTTCAAGGTAGTTGTTATTACTTTGTTGTCGTCTTTCCAGACAACTCACTTTCTCAATCTACTGTCTCTATTGCGTTCTGTCCACCGGCCCGGACACAGCATGGACTGCATCGCCGCTGGTTACCGGAGGTGCTGTCTCAAACGCGTTGCCTCGGGTAGGTGATGCTTACAGGCTGTACATCGCAGTGAGGATGAACACTGTTATACGTTGAATGTATATGTAGAAGAGGACCGTGGGTTGGTATTTTGTCTTTCAAAATAAAAGACACTGAAATGAGAATGAAACGACGACGCAAGTACTGGTTTTGGAGACGGAAAGGTAAAAACGCAAAGATGTGTCTGCTCTGCTGTTATGGTAAGCAATTTGAGACTCCATGTTTGGTTTTGCACCGAAAAATTAACATTAATCGATGTTAAATTATGAAAATTATTTTCAAAAAGTTTTTTCTGCCCATCCTTTCACAAACATCACCTGTGAGTCATCTCTCCTCATTACCATAAGACGTTCCTTGACTTGCTTAGTCTCTGCTGCTCTGGTATTCTTGTTTGACTGGCATTTCGATAATGTCTATTTTCTACCGGCGAGCAGGATCCATTTTCTAATCTCATCATCTGGCTGCTCTCTTTCATAAACCATTTATTTCACACTCTGCTGATGTGTTGCTGTTCCAAATTATTATTATTATTATTATTATTATTGTTACAAATGATCTGAAATGGTTTCCCTCCCCTCTGCAGTATATGTTTGTAATTCTTTTTTTTTAACTAGGTTAGCAGTCAGTGGTTCACCAACATAAGTGTTTGGTAAATGCATTTGTTTCAGTATTACTCATCAGATAGAGTGAACATACTTGGAGTGAGTGTGTATATTCACTGATTGGTCTCCATGTGGACCTGCCCGCTGCTGTGTGAGGGAGCATTTAAATCCACCATACAGAAGAAAAAAAAAAAGAAGAAAGTTTTGTTCTCAGAGGCCTGGGAACCGTTTCCCCTCCTCTAAGACCCTCTTTTAACCACTCTGGCCTTTTGGCAACGTCCCTGATGGCCCATTACCCAACTGCGTTTGTGTTGTGTGTGTCTATAAGCAGCGTAGGGATGTATGAGTATGTGTGTGTTGTAACATTGCAACCCCTCAACTGTGCACCTTTCTTAGGGTGGTGTGTATTGTTGGTGAGCTGGGGTGAGTCACCCTTATTTAATAGCAGACGAGAGGAAACACTATTGAGGCATTCTGCTTTTATTCTCATGGGCAGGAAGGAAAAGGCTGGGAACACCAGCAGGGCTGAGTCCTTTCACCACGCTCATTGTTTCAATGTGAGAGAGGGTGTCACAAGTACCAGTAACACACAACTGGTCCGTATCAGCGCGTATACACTCATGTGTTTGGATTAGCTTTTTTTCTATTTTTATTTTAGCTTTCAAAGGGTAGTTCCAGCACTTCTGGGAAATGTTTGAGAGTGTGTGTGTTGGTCTTGCACGTAATGACTGACCCCCCCCCCCCCACCACCTGAGTCTGGAGGCGAAACAAGAAAGTCAGGTAGTCAGGTGAAGATGATGATGATGATGAGCAAGTGACGAGTCTCGTTGTGCCTCTTCGACAGGAGGTGCCTCCAGGAAGTATTTTTCTTTCTTATCTCCATCATATTTTCTACAGTTGCTATTTTCTCTCTCTTCCCCTCAAGCTTTTCTCTCTCTCTCTCTCTCTCTCTCTCTCTCTCTCTCTCTCTCTCTCTCTCTCTCTCTCTCTCTCTCTCTCTGCATTCCTCCTGGCATGCCTGAGCCCTGACATCATGCTCAGATTGTTTTACTGACAGGTGACAAGAGATGTGTGCTCACACTCACTAACAGACACCATATGAAATGTTTGCCACAAATTATATTCTCTCTCTCTCTCTCTCTCTCTCTCTCTGATAATTCTGGATGATATGACCTGTAATTGTGACTGTGGCCACCTGAGGGCTCGCTGTCAACAAGCTTGTCAGCTGGTCAAAGGCACACATGCACCACCAGAACACTGTGTTTCTTGTTGTTCATCCTACCTATACCAGAATGATCATTTGGAGATTGCGCACTACAAATGCATGACTTGCTGAAATAAGTTCAAAGCCTTCCAAGTTTCCTGTTGTCAGTCAGAACAGAGCATCCGATCAGCCCCGTCTGCTGAAACGTGATTGCCCCATTAGAGCGTTAAATTACGTAAAGGGGAACTTAGTTAAATCCTTTTAGCCAGGATGTGATTTATAAAGGCCGCACAAGCAGGCAGAGTAGAAAGGTGAGTACATGCATGAGGTAGGCACTCGACTTGATGAACTGGCATCTTACAAACGTCAGCAAAAACAGTATGAAACCTCGAAGGCCACTCGGGGGAGTGCAGAACTCCGCCAAGGCTGTTTGGATCTGCTCCAAGTTGTAGATATTGGGTTCTTCCTTGGCCCATGCTATACCCTCCCACCAAGTTTCATGAAAATCAGACCGGTGCTGGCAGAGGTAACAATGTACATTTCATCATGAGTGTACTGTGCACTCATGCAGCCACACACACACACACACACACACGCACACACACACACACACACACACACACACACACCCTGTCACTAATGCACTCCCGAACATGAAAATAATGAAGTACGTATCGCTCTCACTGATCGCTCTCAAGTCTTCAGGGTGGATTATAGCGGGATTTCTTCTGTGTGTTTACTGCGAGGAAAGATGAGACAGACGAGGTGGATAATGAAAGCAACCAAGCGTCTCCTGTGCTGAGATGGTAGACTAATTGTTTAATCAATTTGGTGTCTAGATATTTGGTGTCTAGAAATCATTATCCATCTCGCAGTGCAGCTCAGGACCGACTCTGCAGTCAGCATCCATTTTTGGCAGGTTGCTGTTTTTACTCAGGAGCAGATTGACAGCAGGGATGGCTTGATGTGTGTCTGTGTGTGTCTGCCAGGCTGATTATGGGAACCAATCCAAGGTGGGTTGTTTCTTTGATGCGTGGGTGCGGTGGGGCAGATGCCGACCCGTTGCCTGCTCTGCCCTCGTGACAGATGTGCCCTGCTGCTGTAGAGATGGAGATTCAGCCAATGTACCTTGTTCGCTGTGTCTTTGTAGCTTTTGTTCTTGTATGTGTGTGTCTGTGAACATGCGTGTGTCTGCAGACAATACCAATCATTCATCATTGACCTTTATAATGTGCGTGGTGCACCGGCAGGAGGGGGGAGTCACCGAAAATGGCCAGGGTGTGTGTGTGTGTGTGTGTGTGTGTGTGTGTGTGTGTGTGTGTGCTGGCGAACGTGCACATGTGCATACATTTTAAGTGACGTGGGTTTAATTAATGATGTGTGTTTGGGAGGCCTGTGGTTCTGTACTTATAAAGATGTGGTGGGTAATGGCCCGGAGCCATGCTGCTCTCCTCCCCTCTCCCCTCTTATCAGGCCAAATAGAGAGAGAGAGAGAGGGAGGGAGGGATGAACTAGAGTAACAGAGTGGTAGGTGGATGTGGTGGAGAGGTGGGGGAGTGTGCGAGGGGAGAGGGAAATGCCAGCTGCAGTGTGAAGAAGGGTGTGTGTATGTCTGTGTCTGTGGTGAGTGGGAGGAAGGTGGTGAGGCATAAGGAAGAAAAAGGACAGAAGAAAATATATGCACATTTATTATGTTGTTTCATGCTTGAAAGTGGGGGTAACCAAAACTGAAAACGGCCACTTGTAATGCACCGAGATTAGGTTTAAAAGCCAACTGAATAAAATCCTTTAAACTCCATTTGAACTGAATTTGTTTCTTTCTACTGACATAGCGAAGAGATATTGGAGAGTTAAAATGTTCTGACAGGATTGAATATTGCACTCCATTGTGCAGAGCCAAACAGGTAGAACGAGTGTATCCTGGAGGAAACTGTCAAATTGCACAAAGACAAACTGAGCTGCCTAATTATTTGGACTTGTGCCTTAAAGCTGCACTAATCAATATTTTTGTACTTACCATAGATCAAAATATTTAGTGTAATGTCCAAAAAGTCGCTCGTAGTGATGAGATGGGGAGATTTGTTGCTTTGTATCTACTTAAAGAATCAGCTATTAACTCCTTGACATTATGAAAGCCAGTATCAGCGCAGTACAAACAGAACTGACTCAATGTTTTGACTACACCCCCATGAGTAAGTATATGTTAAAGAAATAGTCACATAATACTGTGTTAAATCCATAGGTTGAAGCCAAAGGAACTCGTGGAGACCAAAATCACTGAAGTAAATACCTGCTATTACGCACATTGGGCTTGATCCCATGGAGACTCATTTTTCATAATTTACTGGACTGGTTCTCCCTTAATGTGCTCCTGCTGATTTGCTTGACGATCTGACTACCCTCTCCATAAAACTGAAAGGAATGATTTTGGAAATTTAACAAGGATCACAGTAATAATAGGTTTGATCCATGTATAGGAAATGCCCACTGCCCAGAACAGTTCTAATTAAAGGCCCTAATTGTCTGAAGATAGTAGATTTTATGCCGTTTGCCAAATCTCCTGACACCCCGATAGAGGATGGGGGGATTTGTCTGAGTGTCCCAACTATTCAATGATCGTACGAGTTGATTAAATAATTATATAGAAATCTAATCCCTCTTCAATTTTTTTGCTTGATTTGATGAACACAAGTTTAAATTATAGTGAAAATGTATAATTAGATTATACTTTCAACAGCCTAACAACCCTGAGTTCAGAGCGCTGATAAGTGAGAGATACATCCGTCCTCTCTCCGAGCAGTATTATGTCCACAACGTCAGAGGTATGAGGATGTCAACACGTCGGGGCATGTGAGACCTTCAGGGTCACCCGAGTGTGAAGAGGAGAATTTGATTGTGGCAGAAATAATCAAGCTGCACACAACTTGACATGGTGGTCATACATGATGAGTTTCATTACTTCTGAATTCTAACGACACCGGATGGAGTTTGAATGAGGGAGAGTTTGTGCATGTGCGTGAGCTGATGTTCACAGCGTGTGACGACAGATTGATCTGTGGATGCAAAGCAGCAATGAAGGGCTTATCGACTACACCGTGCAGGGCGTGTGCATTAGGTGTTTGATTGCATTTCTCATCCCAAGCGGTGTGTATTTATGAGTTATTGCCTGTCCCTGCATTCATTTGTCTGCCTCCTCTTGTGTGTGCTGTGCATGAACCTAGCGGAAATAAAATCCATGGATTTGTGGGCTGTCTGCATGACTGTAATGCCTGTGTATATATATGTCTGGGCACTCACGTCAAATTGCATACTGTATGGAGAATACTTAAGCAGGTCCATTACTCACTGTCTGCAAACCAATACGTCTGTCACCATGGAAACAATATGCCATCCTGCAGATAGTGATCAATGCCTCATAAGAGGTATGATTTGCTAACATAATATTAAAATGTTCAGCACACCCCAGATGCTGGACGTTCTTCTCAAAGCCATTTCCTGGTAAGGCAGTGCTCAACTATTTCCACTGGCAACTACTGACAAAAAGCGTATTTGTATTATTTCTGTGCATATTATTTTGAGATTATAGCAAGATATTTTTTCCCAAATGAGGCTAAACATCGCTGAGCTATTTGCTCTCTCAGCTCCTCCTCTGCAAAAGGCTCACTATTGTTTTTAACAGAATTAGCACCAATTAGGTTGAAAAGCTGACATGGGCAGTACAGTAGGATAAATGTAACACTAACTTTGTTAAAGGATTTCTTTTAATATCTTCACTAGCCTAAAGGTATAATATGTAGTCACATTGTCAGGCTGCACAGTCTGCTTATTAGCTGGGGGTCAAAATGCTCTTTGCTGACGCCCAGAAGAGTCCCGAACACAGCAAAATGAGAAGAAATGAGAAAATACAGGCACAGGGGAGAGTTTCTGCCGATACAGACACCATCACATACTTGATTGAGGATTTAGAGTGGTTATTTTTGCATCAGTCTATACATTGTTTTTTAGGAAGTTGTTTCATATTATACATCAAGAAATGGCCCTGCTAGTTCTAGCTTCAGATGCAAACAACATCACCTTGTTAGATTTATTGCTCTCCTCCAGTTTTAAGTGTTTGTTCGTTAACCTCTTGAACCCCCTTTGATTATTGTTTTAAACTTTCCTCTCTGCAGTTAAAGTCAGCAAAGTTGAGCTGTGCACACGATTCAAAGTTAGGTTCTCCTCTGCCTTTTGTTTTTGAGTTTCTTTACTCTCCTGTTGCTTATTAAGGACCTTTAACTATTGCAGTACAGTCTGTGGGTCCTAATGAGCTACGAGCATGGCCCCTCCAGGCTCAAACAGCAAGTGCTTTCCTGTGAGTGGGTGTCTGTGTGTGTCTGCATGGCTGCAGGCTGTCTGACCTTAGAGCAGCAGTACTGACCTGTCTGTGTTAATGACTCTGCAGGAAATGACCAGAAATAAACTGAGAATGCAGTTATTTCTGTAGCACTTGAAATCCTGCATGTGGTCTACACACGTTCACAGTCCACAGAGACATGCAGGCCGCACACATACCGCTGCTGATGGTGATGTCTGGATACAGTTATTGACTCTCTGGGCCTTCCGGTCACTAATTACTGTGTTGTGTAATGAGGCCTGCACAGACTGTGTGTGTGTGTGTGAGAGTGTGTGTGTGTGTGTGTGTGCGTGTGTGAGTGTGTGTGCGTGCGTGCGTGCGTGCGTGCGTGAAATGCTGAATGGATTACATTTTAATAGGCATCCACATCCGGTTAACTACACAGGGTATGATTGGTCATTATACAGAGGATCACCAGCGCCATGCTGAATTTCCAGCTGCTGTAAATCATTAGAAATTGGGAAGTGAGATGAAGATTGATAAAGAAGAGCTGGTTAATAAATGGAGGATTAAGGTGAAAAGAAAAAAAAAAAGAAATGAGTGAAAAAATAGATGCAAGGGGATTAGAAAAGAGGTCAGGACTGTGATGACTGCCAGTCTGAATTAGAAAAGAGACAGACAGAGTGAAGCTCCTTGATATAAAGATTTTTTTCAGGCGAGTGCCCGAGGTGTAACTGTGTCTGCATCAGATTCAACCGAAAGCATGTTCTTCACACAACTTGTGAAAGCAACACTTGTGTCTCTCTCTCTCTCTCTCTCTCTCTCTCTCTCTCTCTCTCTCTCTCTCTCTCTCTCTCTCTCTCTCGCTCGCTCTCTGCGTGTAACACTTATCGGTGCCTGCAGGTCATTTTCACAGACAGGTTTATCAATTTGAGCACAACTGAGTGCTCTTTCTCACCGTGTCAACACTCCAGCCAACCACAGCAGAGATCTGTCTGCTCTGTAGGTCGCTGCATTCTGCTGGTGAGCGCGGCTGAGTGACAGTGGAGGGAGAAGACGCAAATAGTGACACATCTACTGCAGCTATTCATGTAAAGACCCTCGCATTGTCTGACTACTTGGGCTTATGAAATCAACTCAAAACTCCAAATATGAAGGAAAAAAAAAAGGAGTTAGTTCCTCAATTGAAGACACTTTAGAGTCTGTTGTATATTTCACAAAATATACTACAAGTCTTTCACAAGAGCTGTAAATTTGAGATTTGAACTTGACTCAGACAGGCTTGAGGCTTTAACTGGACTTGACTTCTGTGAGACGAGAGAGAGAAGTGACTTTAAAGCATTCAAAACAAAAACATAGATGTGTCCTTGGCCCTGCTCAGTGAGGCTGTTTACAGACACAATGGTAACGCTGCCATGGCAACATGCTCACTTGATGGCGATGCTTTGACAATGATCTTTAACAGGTACAATGATTATATGTTCACCGTCTTAGTCTAGTTAGCATGGTAAGATATGACAAAGTAGAGCTGAGAGTGATGTAAAGTATTGAAAAAATTAAACATTTTGACCTGATGATGACGCTCTGATAAGTGAGGAGATCACCAAAATTATTGCAGTTCATCCTCAGGGGAACATGAACATCTGCATCCAATTTCATGGAAAACCATTCAACAGTTAGAAGTTGTGAGGACATTTTACTCAAAATAAAACAAATGTCAACCTCATGGTAGCACAAAAGAGAAAGTCATTGGACCACCAAGGGTTCATCCTCTGGGAGCCATGAATGTTGATACAACATTTCATAGCAATCCATTCAACGGTTGTTGAGATATTTTTATCTCGTGTCGGACCGACCAACAGACCGACATTGGCGTCAATAGAGCCATTCGTGCGAAGAATAAATAAGAAGGCGTCAGACAGGCCTTGCGTAGCCCCATGTGATAAATATTTAATTGTCTAACCTATGGATTGAATGTAATGGTTTGAGCTTTGTATAAATAAAAATATTTACACAGCTTTGAAAGCAAAATGTTCATTTGAATGGTCAGTTTTCACAGACTTGTGATTTGGCCTATGAAGACTGTGACTCGACTGTGACTTGTCTCAATTGACTTGGGAATTGACTTCTGTAGACAGCTCTGGCTCATAACATGGATCTGGATTGAAACAGCATCCGGATATCAGGTTCCAGTTGTAAATATTTCCCCATGCGACTCCTCTTAGGAGTGTGCAACCACTGTTTGGTTGTCATGGGAAAATAGTGGGTGGACTTCACTTCCACTTCTCCGACTACCTCCCACCTGCGTTGTGCCACTCAGTGTGAACCCTGGAAGAAGGGAGCTCAAAGCACATCATCACACAAGCCACAGAGAGATGTGAAGGTGACACATGATAACTGAGATTCTGTAAACCTTTACTTCAGGCCTCTACTTTATAACACACGTCAATTCTTCATCATCTCTCTCTCTCTCTCTAGATGCCTTGTCTTTTTTTTGTGTCACCCCCCCCCCCCGGTTCTTCCTGGAGGGGGTGTTTTTATGTCACGCTCAGCACCTATATCTGCTGTAGCCAGCAGCAGCAGCAGCAGCAGCAGCAGCAGGGACAGCAGATGAGTACGGCCATTGGCTTCTTCCCCTCTCACTGGCCCTCCCCTCACCCAACACAATGGGACTGATTGTCCATGCGACACACACTCACACACAGAGGGGGCTTTACTCTGGGGCTGAGTGTCGCTCCCCCGCCATATGCCCCATCTCCGCTGGAATGTGATTATCTTCACTTGCGATAGAGAGGCATGAGGAAAGGGTAAAAGAATGGACGGATAGCATCTGAGGAGACAAGACAGGAGGTTGAGTGAAAGGGCGAGTCAGTCTGTCACGGAGCGTGCAAGTGTCGTGTGTGTGTGTGAAAGAGAGAGAGAGAGAGGGAAGGAAGAGAGGATGCAACCAATGCAGCGAGGCAGCAGTTTAACACGAGCCTGAACCTGACAGAGCGCAGAGAGAGAGAGAGAGAGGAGTGAGAGAGAGAGAGAGAGAGGGGGGAGTGAGAGAGAGAGAGGGAGAGAGGAGGGAGAGGTTTTTTCACTTCAGTGTAGCAGTGGATTTTAATTCCTTCACTGGACTCCACCTCGGTGCTCTCACCGGACTCAACCGCCACTCAGGTTAGTGCCTCGCTCTCTTTTTAGACCGGCTTAGCAGTCAGCACCGGAGCGCCGTGTCCATCGAGTGCACAATGCAGCCGTGGGGGCGTTGGGTTAACAGAGCTGGAAATGTGGGTGGTTCATGACCACAGAGACACTGAAAAGCTGTTTGCTATGCTACACAGACACACGTCGCCTGCTGAGGCTGATGGTTAACAAAGAGGGGAGCACACATCACAAAAGACAAACCCTGGATCTCACCACAGGATGTTCCTCTGGTGTGTGTGTGTGTGTGTGTGTGTGTGTGTGTGTGTGTGTGTGTGTGTGTACGTACTACCATGTGTGTAATAGAGAGCTGTGGGTACTCTAAGCACTAGGGGCTGTATTAGCTGGAGGGCACTATTAATTTTCTTTAAGGCGTTGTTTACTAAGCCTCTCAGCTGCAGGCTGTCTCAAGATATTCACATCTGCAACTCACACACACACACACACACACACACACGCTCGTGCACGTAGAGGTACCGCTGATTTCAGTTAACGCTGTTTGCCATGACTGGCGTAATCGGCCTCAGCTGTCCGCAGTGAGCTGTGGGAAAATATGCAAGAGTGTGTGTATGTGTGTGTATATTGTGTCTTGATGTTCTTGAACTGTCGACAAACTATGATTTAAAGTCACCTTGTCATTACGGCTGTAATACAATATCTTGATGATAGACACAATCCTAACTGCACGTAGTAGCTGCACCATACCCTGGTTCCTCATAGCATCAAAGTAAAATGGCTTCATAAATTGTAAATATAAAATGATGAATTGTTGCAATAATGGCCTTTTTATTATCGGACACTTAAAAGAGGCTCTCTCTCTCTCTATGGGCTCAATATCCCGACTACAACTCCCCGTTGTGTGCACTCACTAGACCTAATTTGGCATGCTATCTCTGCAGTTGAAACCATTAACTTTATCTGCAGCAATATATTTTCTGTAGTGCCTGTGCTTCCTCCTCTCTCTGAGCTTGGCTTCCCCATGCAGACAGGCAGTGGCAGCTGTTTGTGCTGCGATGGAGGCAACCGTTCAGTGGTCCTCATACTATGAGACTCCTCGCTGGGTCTGTGTGGGATATCAACTGAGGGGGCTTCTCCGGGATCAAGCTAGGCCTTGCAACAAATCCGAGAGCTCAGGTGGAAACAAAGAGAGGTTAAGAAGAGGAGAGGCCTCTGTGGCTCAAATAAAAATCCATGACGGGGGATTTTAAGGGGAGACTCTTCGTTGTCACTGTAAAAGTTGTCATGGAGTGCTGGGGTTTGATGTTGTCAAGATTGCTTGCTCCCTAGACTTCTCTATCTGTCACATTTATAGTTTTCATCACAGCAGATGAATCAAGTGCCAGTATGTGAGCCAGTGAGCCTGGATTGCGGCTCTACTCTTAACATGTTTTAATAAACAGACCCTGGTGGACGTTGTGGTGGATTAGTGGGCAAAGGCAGATTTTTAGGTTTGATGACTTCCAACATGTCCTTTTCATCCCCTTTCTCTTCACTCCATGTTGGCGGATGAAGTGGAAATGGGATAAATAACTGAGTAACAGAGGTTACGTCTTAGCTCGCAGCATCACTGCTCAGGGGGAAGGGAACCTATCATAAAGGCAGCAGCAACAAAAATGGGATTACAAAGGAGAGAGCGTGTTTTTAAAGAGAAGCTAAAAAGGAGGAAGGAGTGCTAACAGCCTCATTACAATGAATACTAATGTCCACACAAGGACAGAAACATTACAGTCTGGGTCTAACAATGCTCACTTCCTCACAGTATGACTTCTTCTTGCATTTTTCTACCAAGTATTTGTGTATAAGTGTGTCTGTAAGTATATTATAAATCCCCCCACACCTAGTATATCTGAATCCGCAACTGCAGCTTAATCACCGTGGGATTGATCCTCCTCATCTTCCCCGATTCCTCTTTCTCCCTTTACCTCTTGGAATATTTTGTTTATCTTCTTTCTCTAAATGCCAAAGTAAAATAAATGCTGTGTCATGTTTTGCACAGGCATCACTGGTTCATCTTGTCCTCTCTGTGCACTGGGGTTTGCTGAGCCTCCCGTGACACAGAACAGAAATGCTGATACTGTTTGACACTTAATTCCACCAGGACGTGTCAGATTAAATGCTGTGTGTGTACGCACGTGTGTGAATTCAGAGATACAGGAAAGCAGGTGACTCACTGTGGGTTTAAATGTGGATCTGGCTTCAGAGAAGATTTCTCACAAGCATGTTGACAGAAATGAGGAAGCGTGGACAGAATTTTAGTTCAAATATGAACTGTTAAAGAGGAAGTTTGTGTCATTTGAAATGTTAGTTTCTTTCTTTCTCTCTCTGCCTCCTCAGTGCCTGGAACTTGGCTGCAGGCTGGCCTGCAGGCCCGCTTTTGGGATTGCAGGGTTTTCGGTGCATTCCAGCTCTGTCCTGAGAATATGGGCACCATGCCTCCAGTCAGAAGGGTTCATTCATACACAGTACAATGATCCTGTTTGAGGCACAAGTTTTTCCCCACGCTGTTTGATTGGCATTATATCCAGCATCTATTTACTTCATCCATAATGCATTAAGTCAAATCTGTTTAACATTAATGAATCTCTGTTGCTTACTGTTTCCTCAAAACACTGGATTCAAATGAAGGAGATAAACAAAGAGACATTCAAGACGGATCGAAATGAAGAATTAATCAAGAGCACTTTAATTTGATGTGTTGAATTAATTGAGTGTTTGCTAAGCACCAGCCCTCATCGATACTGTTGCTAAGCCTGCAAGCTTTCCATTCTCTGCAGATTTACCACTTAAAAAGTAATAGCAATTTTGAAACAATTGGTCCTTGATTTCAGACAGAGGTAGAAAAAATCAATCTCCTCATTTCTAGCTGTATACTATATTCAACTGTCCCTAGCAGTTGCACAAGCAGAAAACATTTTAAATTTTTCAAGTTTAAAACAAGAACTCAAAATTGAATGGCTACAATTTAAACGTGACATTGAGCTAAAAGATTGATGTTGAAGCTGTCCCAGGCAAAATGTCAGCATCCTTAATGATGATCCTCGTAGAAAACACGGACATAAAGAAACAGCTTTGTTTTTGTTTGGCAGTGTAGAGCTAATGAGGAACTAGGAAGGCAACACTATCACGGATAACACATTTTAGCTGGAGATGCTTAATCATAAACTTCCCCAAATATAATAAAGAGCAAAACAGTTACTCGCTAATATGTGAATACTTTTTTAACATAAATTCAAACCGCACAAAGAAATTCTCTGAGGCTTTGGAAGTAGCGTTACTTCTGTTGGTAGTAAGCTAGTTAGCAGGCCAAGCTAACGTTTACAGCTTACGTTAGAGCCTTATACAGTCTATGGTTAGACCAGATAAACATACCATTTATTTAGATACATTGTTCTTTCACAAATGCCATGTGCTGTCACTCCTCATGTGTAAGGCATCTGTTGGCTCGATTCCTCTTACTCAGTGCATGAGAATATTACCAAGTGCATTTCTTTGTTTTTTATCTTCGGACAGCAGGAGTTGTTGCCAGCATCAGATGAGTAACAGCAACTCACTCATCCGCATCGGATTGTGAGAATTTCTCATGGGGTTATTTTTGGGGATGTAGCTATATTTGAAGTTTTAGAAAGTCCTTTACTTTTGCTGAGCTGATGGAAATTGTAATGGCTATTTCTGTAAACATGTTGCTTAAAAAATGGATTGCATTGAATGGAAACTCAATTATAGGAAGAAATACCCTCGGGACATTACTTCACTGAATTAAGACAAACATGAGAGTGCAGCTGGTGTGCTTGAGTTGACTGTAGTTTATTTCTTTTTCTAGTCAGCATCAGATTTCACACAGACTACTGGTCTTTTATGATGGATACACATCCCAACCACATATCTGCACTTGATCTGAGAGACATTTCAAAACCATTTGCTTCAGTCTTATCATGAAAGAGCACGCTGTCGATAAGCACTGTTGTTCATTTGTGAACAGACTGGCCTGCTGGGGCTCAGTCAGACGTGGTGATTGGGTGGACAGGGTATTGATTGACACATTTGGGGGCTCCTGCCCAGCAGCTGTGAGCTGTAGTCCAAGGTAGACAGGCAGGTCACAGGGGGGTTGGAAGGACTATAAGGAGAAGGGGGGGCGGGGGGGGGGGGTAGAGGAAGAGACAACAGGCTGGGAGAGAAAGGAAAATGGTGAAAGGGAGGTAGTAAGAGAGATAGAGGAGAGAATGACTGGCCTGTCGATGTTATCGCGTACACTTCCACCAATCGATCCCTTTCTCTGGGCCCAGTGATCCAAGAGTCAACTATTTCCACACTGCTGTTTGGATCTAAATTAAGGGACTCTCAACTTCTTTTTTTTCTCCGTTACTATTTTCTCCATTACTAAATGTTGTTTTTGTTTCAGTTTGCGATCTGATATCCAGAGCACGATTAGATATTCAGTTACGGTCAACCTTCTCAGAATGATGATTATCACTGCAGTGACAAGCATGGAACGTCTATCTTTCTCTCCCTCTCTTTCTCTCCCTCTCTTTCGCTCTTTCTTTATGTATTCTCGGGAGTAAGGACAGGAAGTGTTTAACAGGGGGGCTGCTGTTCAGGTTCAGGATCACACCACGCCCAGTCTCCCACTTGGCCTGCCCTCATTAGGCATGGGCCACAGAGCATGTTCAGATCATGCTAAAAGCTTATCTTCACATGCTGAGGCAGTATAGGGAGCATGCTGGGAATCAGGCAGTAGATGGACAGTGTCTGCACATGATGTATGAATTTTATATAGCACATGTTTAAGTTGGTGGAATGTGAGGAAGACTATCTTGTAGTTGAAGAGGAAGATTTTATGGAGGAATCTTGCGTTTGCTATGGAAGACCCACACACCAGATAGACCACTGGATCAGTGGTTTCCATCCTTTTGACTACTTATTACAAGTTATAGCATACATATATGTGGACATGAACTGTGAGCATTTTTTTTCCAATATTTTTTTACAGGCCAATGTATCCAGTCAGACAAAAGCTAAAGTTAAAGCTGCTCTTATCACCATTTTCATATTAACAATGGTTCAAATGTAAAGTGAAAGGGGTCACTTGTAGTAACAAACGCACAGAGAGTTAGTTATGACATACTGTGCAGTTCCCCTCAGCTCTATGGCACATTTTAGTGTCTTTTAACTGCTTGTTTTGGTAGTATTAACTATTGGTTCATTCTCACCAATCTCATCCAACCCATTCACACAGACAGAGTCAGTGACCAGCTGGTGAACATAGTGGAGCATTTAGAGTGTGAACATTGGACTTCTTCGCATTGTATATAACTGTTTGCTAAAACATTTTCTATAGGAAAGTGACTATAATCAATATTTTTATTTTAGCATATGGATCAAATGACATGTAAAAGGTGTCACTGTTGATGAAGCCTGTGTTTGTGTTTAAAGAGTGACACTTTCATGTTTTTGTTCACACTTACCAATTTTGTTTTTTGGCCACAGCTCGCAACTGTTTCCAGGTCAAAACAAGGCTAAAAGGAGAGCCATAAATATACTGTAAAGACTTTACTAACTAGCTAATTCTTTGCACATCAGTACATCACTGAGCTGAACTGATAGATGGAGACTAGACTACATCAAATGTCCATGTTCGCTCCATGAGCTGGAGACTGGGGTCTCATCTGGTTGTCTTTACCACATAAAGGTTGTACAAGGCCTTTTTAATTTTCACTCTATTATGTTTGTGGCAGAATACCATAACTCTTTGGTAATTGTCCATTATGGAGGGACAAGAGAGAAGGGAGACAGACGCGTCTGGTCTCATTCAATAGCCAATCTCTTCTGTGTCAAGCATGAAAACCTCAGACATGTGCTCACACTCACACACACAGACAGACAGACACACATTATCACCAGCATGAACCTCCGTATGATTAAAGGGGTGTGACTTGGCATATTAATACGTTCTTTCCTTTCCATTATTTATGAGTAACATTTGAATATTTATCTTGATCTAAGGCAGCCATGGCCATGCAAATGAAGCTGAGGTTACTAGGTCCCTATAGGCAAAAAAAAGTATTTTTTTCTTTTTTGCATTTAATAGTATCTGTTTCTCATCATTATTGGATGATAAGTGCAGACTCCCCTCGGGGATTTAGGTATTTTTCATTTCAGAATCTCATTCATTTCTGCTGCAGTATATCTGGGCTGAAATTAGGTTAAAATTGGGCTTTGGGTGGGATGATGCAGACAGAGTCAGTGTAATACAGTTGTCTAATAATGGGCTGGTAGACTGTTTGGCAGGACTGCAGATGGTTAAATATTAACTGTTACGGCTGGTTTATTTACATCTTTCTCACTTCCCCAATGTTTTCACCTCGTCTTTTGGTTTCTCTCCTCTTCCCACTCTCTCCTCCTCCCACCCCGGGGTGACTTTGCCCTTTAAGTGCTGGCTAACCCTCAAGACATTATTATGGAAATGGTTAACAGTGACTGTGAATTTTAAATCGTCTTGAAGGACGACTTAACCCTCCTCCCTTCCCGCTATAGTCTCTCCCACACCTGGTGACTCTGGTTTCCGGGGAACCGGTTTGTCCAGTGACGGGACAAGTACTCGAAAGGTTTGATGGGTAAATACAGACATGAAGTAACCAGGTGACAGAGAAACTTGTATCTGAAGAAGGGACTTCAATTTCCTCATAGATGCTGATAAAACGTGTTGAGGAGACATTCTGAGATGGATAAACGTTGTGTTGCTGCCAGGATGGCGGAAAAGCAGCTGTACTGGACAAGAGTGCTCGCAGGTACTGTAGGGATGATTTATTTTGTTGAACAGTCAAGCAGCTGAAAAAACATTCAAGAAAGTTTTGGTTTTGGTTTCAGCAATGAGCTATCGGTGAACTGGAGGAAGTGCAGGTTTTAACACTGAAACCTGCATACGCAGCTGCTGCCAGATCAATCTGTGTTGGTGAAGTCACCATAAAACAAACATTTCAAGTATGCAGCTTATCTGTCGATAATTACTCATGACTTATAGAAAGGTAAATTACGCAACGTCTGTATTACGGGTATGGCGATTTCAGCCGCGGATTCATGTATTCATGGCAGCAGGATGGTGTATGTGTAAAAAAAAAAAAATGCACAGCACAGTACAATGCCCATTATGGTGGTAATGAAGAAACTTGATGTGCTTTAAATATGCAATATACAGGAAGCAGAGCCTTAATATAGCAGCATACAACTATTAACAATGTAAAGATATAGTGAAGTAATGTCTACCTTGGTTGCATTGGTAATAATGGTTAGTAGGATCAATTATTTGTGGACTTTTCACAGGATTTGTTGACTACTTTAAAAGTATGTTTAAATATATGTATCTATTAATGTTTTACTCATGCACTTGGTGCAGGGGAATACTTCCAACAGTAGACTATTTCTGCTCTGGCTGGCCTCTGGTTCTACTAAATACAGGGCATCCGTAATCTATAACATGTTAAATGGCACAACTCCACGTTTTTTGCTGTGAATTTCAAAGCGGCTAGAAGTGTTGAAGAGTAGAGCGAATGTCAGCAGTGTATGATGTCTGTTGACTGAAGGTCAGACTTGGGTTATAACTCATTTGGTGTGCGACGCCGAAGTCGTCTGTCAGTCTTCTCGTTGGGACCTGTGACATAACAGCTTTGTTGACAACATTTTTCAGAGAGAAATACTGCATGTACGCACGCACGCACGCACGCACGCACGCACGCACGCACGCACGCACACACACACACACACACACACACACACAGTTCTGATGATTTGATAAATGTCACAGCTCATTAACTATCTTTATCTGCCCATGAGAAGCTGCTTCTGTGCCTTTATCAGCCCCTGTCTTTACAGCTTTATATAAATAAAACTCAAGCCACCAGTTTATAGTGGTATCAGAATGGTGGCCACTCTTGTGTGATACTTAGGAGAAGCAAAAGCTTCAACTCGCCCAAAGACATACAGAGGGCAGATGTATGATTTTATTTTTTATTTAGTTGATAGGTTTTGTTCAATATAAATCTGACATGCCTGAAATGTGTCAATACCTTTATATTCACCTACTCCTGTGCAGTTCTGTTAATTCACTTGGACTGCTTTTTTTCACTGTTACTGTGGATCCTAAAGCTTGAGGTATCTTTTGCAACCGTCTATTCATTCAAAATGTCATGATCACTGCTTCAAGGTTGGATGCTCTGAGTGAATGGATTTCACATCAGGTTGATGTGTGCATGGGATTTCTTGCTGTTTCTCTTTCCTGATTTGGTCTGCTTAGAGTTGAGATTATAAAATATGAAAAACAGGAAGTTGACAGACAGGAAGAGGAAGTTTAGGGTCAGGCCAGTAGCAGGATAAGTAGATTCTCCCCATCATATTGAAGTAGGTCTAGCCCACACCCACATCTCAGCAACACATTCATTCGACCTTTATATCCTTCATACACGTTGTCACTTGTGTTCTGTCTGAGAGTGTGGCTTTCTCTTTTTGAGTGTGTGTGTGTGTGTGTGTGTGTGTGTGTGTGTGTGTGTGTGTGTGTGTGTGTGTGTGTGTGTGTGTGTGTGTGTGTGTGTGTGTGTGTGTTTTCAGTGCTGACATATAAGACATCCCCCACTTCAGGAAACCATAGGCGTGTGATGACTCTGGTCACATGGCCGAAAGTGGAGGGGGTGGAGGGAGGGAGGGGGGTGGGGGAGTCACAATTGACTTAGTGGGTTTTCTTTATAGAGAAGTGTCAGATATGTACGTAATGCTTTTGATAAGCTGCTTAGTATTGTTACCGCATATTCTGAATAGAGAACTTATATAACAGATTGAGGTAGTGTGTGTGTGTGTGTGTGTGTGTGTGTGTGTGTGTGTGTGTGTGTGTGTGTGTGTGTGTGTGTGTGTGTGTGTGTGTGTGTGTGTGTGAGAACAGCAGGCAGGCCTGTCATGAGGAGTCCAGATGGTGGGTGGAGAAAGCCCTTCTTTAATCCATGAGCCAGGATATTATACCCCCCTTCACGCACACACACGTGTGTGTGTGCGCGCACACACACAAAGTCTGTACCTCGCCTCAACTGTTTGCACGACCCCACACTGAGTTTGTCCACTTTTCTTTCACGTGGCATTATCCAGACTCCATAATGTCGGCCTCAGTTCAGCACTGCTGTGTTGATATATCCCAACTGTGCTAGATACTCGATGCAGATAATAGTTCAGTGTATTAAGGGAAACAGTGATGGCTGATGCATAGACAGTCTACCAAAAGATGAATTCCATGACAAAATGTGTGTTAATAGACTCATCGGATATTGTTACAAATAAACACTGAAATGTGTAAACAAATCAAAGAAACATTTATTTGCAGCCTGTAGTGATTCTACAGTTCATTGATGGTTAAAATTAAAATTCATGTTTGATGAGCGCAGACTACAATGCCCTGTCCTCTATTAGTTTGCATTAGGTAATCAAATATTGTGTTCATTGATAATAAAGTAATTTCTTTATTTGCATTTCTAATAATCAAGTTTTAGTCATATATAGAACACTATGTTTAATGCATGTCTATTTCCGCCACATCAGCCCTCCCTGTGGCTCGATGCCTTTTTAAAGGCGGAGAATAAATTTACCCGCAAAAGTGACGGTTACAAGTAGCGTGAACTCCAGCCGGATACATAATCATCGTCTTGCAACATTTTTCCTCCTAATATTCGCCCGCGTATGCGTATGCAATGGGAAGAGAGGTTCACCTTCCAGACACTCACACAAATGACACGCAAACTGTGACTCGTGCCCGGTGCATGTTTGATAACTGTTGTTTGGTTTGGGATGCGTCACGTATAGCTTTAGTAAATCTGGCCCGAATGGTCTACAGCCAAGCTAGAACCTCTCGGAGACTGCACTTGATGTTCCTGTTTGTCCTAAAATCATCAAGCTAGTAGTAACCTAAAGGAATGAGTGAGGCCGGTAGACAATAAAACAGGGTTTTCGCTGCTCTGATTGGTTGGTGTCACTGTCATCATCAATTTGTTGTCGTTGGCAGCACGATGAGTGATAAAAAGAAAATTGTTGAATGAAGTCAGCTCAACTTTAATTTGTTGTACTACAATTATACAGCTGTCCCGCTCGTCACTTGCACATGTTGCCACCTGTCAACAGCTACATTGATAATAATCCCGCAGCTTTGATGCTTCATAATAGGTGTGTGTGTGTGTGTGTGTGTGTGTGTGTGTGTGTGTGTGTGTGTGTGTGTGTGTGTGTGTGTGTGTGTGTGTGTGTGTGTGTGTGTGTGCGCCCATCATTGTCTTTACGACCATTGCTATTTTCTCTTTAATCTTTTATGTGCATATTAAACGGCTGTGTTGAAAGAGCGTACGCTCTCCCTACAGACTGTGCCCTACATATCACAGACAGACTAATTAGGATTTCCATCTCCAAGGGGAGGTATATTCCTCTTCCTTCTCAAAACAAACACAAGTCTAGCCCTGATCTTGATAAACGCAGCCACCAGAAGAGCGCTTCAAAACCTTGGCAGCTTTTGCCGTTAACTCCTCCATCTCCGTGCTTGTCCAGCATGCTGTCTCAGCTATTGGGAAATAAGACTAGGTGTGGCTCTTGGTCGTCATCGCCTCACGCTCTACAACCGAGTCGGTGCTCCTCTTAAATAAAACACGGGGTTGCCTGAAACAGCTTGAAACTCGTGTGTTTTGTTGTTGCAGAGAAGAAAAGCAAAGCTGACTGTTTCCAGTCCAGGAACGCTGATGAGGCCTGCGTGGCGGTGAAAATTGAACACTCCAGAGGTAAGCAGCATCACCTTCACTCACCTTACCGCCTCCATGCTCTTATCTCTGATCTCTTTCTTTTAAATGCAGCCGTTTGTTTGAAGATTTTGTTGCATTAAAGCACATCTGAGTGTTAAACTCTATAGGTGTATAGCTTCTCACGTCTCACTTGTGTGAGAGGGTTCTTCATTTTCTGTGGCTTCCTGTCTGCCTGTGTTTGGGCTGGTGCTGACGCAGTCAATCTTTTTAAGCTCTTCTCCGTCCTCATCGTGTGATGTGAGAGAGGCAGCGCTGCCACGAGCCGAATTAAGACGCAAAGCTTTGTTACTTGTCAGTTCAGTTATTTCACAGCATATCACGCTGAGAATTTTAAGCCTTTCAGTCGTTTTTTTTAACTTGACCAAATCTGGCAAAAATCTTCTGCTTCTTTTACGGCTGCAGGGAAGTGAACTTTAAGACCAGGTTGATATGCAGAGAGGGGATGCAGGATGATGCTGTGAAGGGCAGAGCACTCCTCCTTGCAGCAGGCGTGTGAAGAAAGCTTCTTGCCTCTGCTCTATTTTTATTTCAAACCTCTCTCTGTGTGTGTGTGTGTGTGTGTGTGTGTGTGTGTGTGTGTGTGTGTGTGTGTGTGTGGCTCACAGTCTGCACCAGTGTGATGAATGGATGCGTTCCTCCAGCCCCCAGTGTCTTCCTATTTTTCACTTCTTTATAATTTTCTCTCCTCTAAGTCTACATTCTCACCTGTCACTCCCTCTGTATCTCTTAACCCCTCTTCCATCTGTCCGTCTTCTCTGCGCTTGTCTATTTTTTCATCACGCCCTCACTCTCCCTCCCTGTTATCCTGTTGTTCTTCAGCACTATTGTTCTTCAGCACTTTTTTTTCACTGTGTCCGGTTCTTTATACAATTGTCACTCTCCACTTCCCTTTTCTCCATTTCTTTCACCTCCACCACCCTCCATCTTCTTTTTTCATCACAACCCCCTTCCTCCCCCCGACAGTTTTGTTCCCCTGTGCACCTCCTGGTTCAGCACAGACTGGGGTTCTAACCTCACGCTGGCTCTTGGATTAGAGGACGGGGCAGGGTTAATCTGAAAGTCTGGGTAGTTGAACAGAAACAGCTAATCCCCCATGCCTGGTGGTAATAGTTATGTCACCCTGTCTGTCACACACACACACACACACACACACACACACACACACTCACTCACACACTGTCTGAGCCAGCATGATGGACACAATAAACGCTTCGTGTACAAGTGACGAGCCAGACATGAACTGTAACTACACACTCTCATCTCATTGAGGGATGTATGGCACCAGAAATGATTAGAAGCTGGATTTGTGTTTGACTCTGTAAGGTGGGAAGCAGCAGTAAGTGTCACTTTGTCTTTGTATCTGGTGTGTGCCTCTAAAACTCTTTTCCCACCTTCTGAGTCAACAAAGCATTGTAATTTAAGGTGTGCGTATATGCACTGAAGTAACTTCTTTTTTCTCTTTTTTAATTTTTAATTTTTGTTAATGAGAAACCAGGGGTACATCCCAAGTCTCTTAACTGCAGCCCCGTTTCCCTCACTTGCCTCTTTTCATTGCGAGGAGAGAGGAAACGAGGAAATATGTTTCAAGAGAAATTAGAAGTCCTTTCCTCTAAAGCTTCACGTGAAGTGACGTCTGTTTCTGATGACAGCGGCAGCTGATCACAGCTGGATCAGCTGATCACAGCTGGATCAGTTGATCACAGCTGGATCAGCTGATCACAGCTGGATCAGCTGTCAGTCTGCTTTACCAGCTGGAGAGACTTTTGATCACTATACTAATACCAATAAAGACACAGTTATCATCACTGTACTTATACTAATAGACAGTTATTATCACTGTACTTATACTAATAAAGACACAGTTATCATCACTGTACTTATACTAATAGACACAGTTATCATCACTGTACTTATACTAATAGACACAGTTATCATCACTGTCAGAGTAGAGGTGGTTTCTCTCTGTAGCTTGTTACATATTCAACAAACTGCATTGAGTATTTATACTGTGTTCTGTTGCTTATAAGCACAGGATTGATTTCTACCGCCGGAATGCGTTTGTCTTATTTACTCATTATTTGCCTCTGTATGTTTTGAAATTCGGCCGCTAAAACACTTCCTGGAAGTCTGCTCTCGTGCGTCCTCGCTCATGGCTCCACAGAGATCCTTCCTGGCTCCTGGCTCCTGGCTCCTGGCTCCTTAGAGCAGAAATAAGAGCTTTGGGACGGCCGTCAATATGGCGGCACAGAACAACTTCCGGTTTAAGCGAGGAGCGAGGAAATGACAATTAAGGGACTTGGGATGTACCCCAGGTCTCTTTAATCATGATGTGAGAACCAGGTTAACACTGCTGGAGAAACCTGGCTTCTTTTGCTGTGTATGCATTTTGCCGTTTGTGCATGTGAAGGAGAGGAAAATGTGAAAAAAAGATGTGTTCTTGTGCCTAAAATAGATGAATCTACTCAAATAAATAAATAAGCCAAAATCGTCCAGCTAAACGGCTGGTTAATGGTGTAATTCAACCATGTGATCTTTCAATAGAGAACCTATCCTTTCATTAAGCCCTTTCCAAATGCCCGAATAAAAAAACACCTCAAAGCGAAGTCAAATATCGAGAACAATTAAGGGCAGATATCTGAAAATCGGATTACCAAACAGCATTGTGTAATTGTGGGTTATATTGTGAATATATTTCCTGTATAATAGCCAGTGTAAGGAAGTGTTTGAGTGCATATCTGTGCAGACAATGTTTGAGGTCAGAGGTCTCTGATGACACCAGCCTGAATGTACGTGAGACCTTGCCAACAACAAGGCTGAAGGAGGTTGGCTGCATCAAGTATTTGTTGGCACCGACTTATTGTTGCACCACCATTACTATATGTGAGCATGAGAATGCAGTTCTGTTCACCATTGCACATTGTCATTCAGGATGTTCTGTGATCTGAACGACTCTGCTGCTGCAAGTACCGGTTATTTAAAGGGAATTTAGTGAACGGAATTTCTACTGGTCAATCTGGTTTACTGCAATACCGATCATTCTTTTTAATCCTGCTCTGGTGACACATAACGCACGTCAGTGAGCATTCAAGAAAAGTCTGTGTGAATGTATACATGCAAAAAAAGCGCACACACACACACACACACACAAAGCTTTCACATATTTGCAAATAGCAATATGACAAGAATAATAGCCGTGACACTTAAATTAAGGCTTCCTGTGCTGGTTTATTTTTTTTTTTGTTTTGTAACCAATGCAGTTGCTCAAAGTTGATACAACACTGCACATTACTGCAATCACTCAAAAGATCTGGCACCTTTTGCGCTTGACCATCAAAGACACCAGGAGCAGCTCTGCTCACAGGACAGAAACAGAACATGGAGAATCTGAAGTCGCAGTTCCCTGTCCTGACTTCTGCAAAAGGTACATTAAGTTCATGGTAATAAATAGCATGTCCTTTTTTGGTTTCTTTTTCTTCAACTCGTATGTTGTTATTGGGTTTTATCAGATGAACCTTTCGCATAACTTCTCACTTGTGTCGACTTGCTCGGTTTGTCGACCGTTTTTTTTCTTGGTTCTCTTGTTTATATGTTTCAAATATTTGCACAGAAAATGTGCCAGAGGAGGAGAAGTTGCTGGGATGATGGTTTAATATATTAGATTAGAGGCTTTGGGCTTTTAGATTTTAGATTTAGATTTTAGATCAGGCAGATGAGAGAACTGGTGCGTGGCGCTCCAGGCTGCTTTACTGTGGTGTTTGTTAATCATTGATCAGACTAATCAGACAGAACGAGAAGTATAGAGGCTGTTATACAAGCTGTTTGTAGATTTGCAGCTCTTACAATGAAAATGTGCAGATCCTGTCCGTACAGAGGTGTGTGTTGTCAACCTGAGGGTATGTGTGCCTCTGTACTTTTTGTTTTTTAAAAAGTCACTTGAATGGGGTGTGTTTGAGTGAGAGTGAAGGAGGAGTCACTCGGCTGAGTCACTCAGAGCCGCTGCCTGGGAAGATTGCACGGGACCTAAATTTAGTGTTCTTCTGGGACTCATGCACTCTCACAAACACAACGTGGTCTCTGACTGAGGATACACTCTACGCCTGTTTTCCTGTCTGTTTCAAACTCCAGGGTGAGTTCATTCACTGGGATTTTTAACTTAACACAATATTTCTCTGTTTGATTCCTCTTGGATTGCCTCCTCTGAAATTTGGACTCCACTAATTATATATTTGATTGAAGAGAAAATCACACATGCTCTCATGTTGACCTGCTTTTTTTTCTGCCAATGTATGTTAATGTGGCAATCTTTACTAGCATTTCATATGATACATAGCCTACATATTTCTCAACAGTCTCAGACAAATTACTGCACTCACATCATTTCTACCCATTTGTACTTCAACCATGATGCAACAGTTACAAGCTGATTTATGACCAACTGAAGACTATGTATGTGAAGATATTCTGGACATGGTTGCTTTACCTCAGCTCACTCAGATTTCCTCTATCCATTTTCTTCTCTTTTCTTTTTTACGACGTTGCTGTAGCTGTGGTGAAGCCGACCAGACGATCTTTAATATGCCAACCCATGTATTAAGAAGAAGCAGAATTGGTAAAAAGCCATCTCAGACATTCCTTTTGATATGAATGTGGGGCCACGAGGCGTGAAAACGAAGCCTTGGTTTCAAACTGTCACACACTCGCTGCTACCAGGGTTGGGTCTCACTGAGAGGTGTGCCTTTGTGTTTTGTTCATTTAACCTGGAGCGCTCACACTGAAGTATCGGCACACATTTTGCCAAAGGGGGTTTGGGACGAGGGACATGTAAAAGACAAGTCAGGCAGTCTGGTGTTAAAACGTTGAGGAAGTGGGTCACAAAGGTAGAAATGTCTCAACGGTTCACTTAATGGTGTTTGACTGAGACGCTGAGTGGAGATTAACAGGAGTTTCTATCCTTTTAAAAGAACAAGAAAGTGTGTCTGACTTTAGTCTCATGGTGATCTTCTTTGATTTGTGCATTGTTAAAAAGCTCATAGTCACTTTTGAGCCATGCATAGCTCCAGATGATCAGGCTACACAGGCAAACAGTGAGCAAAGGACTCAAAAGCACAAGACAGAGACAAAACGTAGAAGTAAAAGTCCTTACTTGGCAAAAGCACAGAAGTTCACAGGAGACAAAAACACTTGAAGAATACAGAAATAATCAGTGGAACGCTCACTGAAAAAGGAATGACAAACTGGCACAGACAAAGGGAGTACACACTACATACACAAAGGGGGTTATTAAGTACAGGTGAAACTGATAAGGGCGGGGTAGTCACACCAGTGAGACACATACAAGGGGAGGAAGTGAAGTATCTGGAATAAGAGACAAAGGTGAGTACCAAAATAAAACAGGAAATTACTCTGTGATTGCCATACAACCTTGTACGGGTCATGATTGTGCACAACTGATTTAATGTCAATCCATCCAATAGTTATTTTGCTGAGGACCAACAAACCAACGGACTGTGGCTTCTCAGGAGCCAAACTATTTTAGGCACTAGTTGGGATGATTCACTATTTTTTGTTGCAAAGAAAGATATCTGTGTCGGAGTGATACATTCCTCCTGCCTCATTCCTCTACTGCTTTGATAAGGCAGAGCTGTCGGGCTATGGATTGGTGGGTGTGGTGCAGGTGTGATGTCTTATGTGCTGTAGTGCCACCACAAGGTAGACCACACACATTCTCAGGTACTTAGAAAGTAGATTCTCTTTGATTCTGGAGATGAGTCTGCTCGGATGTCTGCGTCGTGTTGATAGACTCACACATTACGGGAAGATGCTGTTCGTGTGTGGGGGATATTTGTGAAATCAAAAGACGCGGGGTTCTTTTGCGAAAGCAGCATTTTGCAGAAGTCTTTCTTTCTCATCTCCGCTGCTACTGACGCCAGACCTCCACGAGGGCATTTCTCGTTTCTAGCACTCTCTGTGCGGTTTTGAATTTATTGAGATTGAAGCGGATGCTTCCAGGCTCAGTCCACTCAGTAGTGAAGTCAATCTTCAGAAGGTAACGGGCTAGTTGCCATGGCAGCAAGTCTAACTATCCTCCAACAAGGTCAGTTTGACTTGTCAACACCCGGCTTCCTTGACTGCAGCAACGGTGTTTCGGTTTCTATGCAAAGCAGATTACCTATGGAGAAAGAGCCGTTGCCATGCCATCAGTTAGGACACAAAGATATTAATCACATATAGTACTTCTTTGGCGCTATAAAACTAGTCCTTGTCCAGCAAAAGTTCCTCTTTTGTTTCTATCATCCACATAAACAAGTCTCAGACAACAGGGCTCCTTCACACAGATGGAGGTTCAGAATCCAGGTCTTTCTGCGGGCTGGCGGCTGGCTGCTACTAATTTACATGGTGGCCTGTCAGCTTTAATAATGACAAGACACCAGAATGTGTGTTAACAGAAGCTGAGGTTCCTGGCATGCGTGCCACTTCTGAGAAATTAAAGTTCCTGTTTGTACTGTAATAGAACTGACTGTGCTTCTTTGCCTTAATGGTTCCGATAAGAGCTTGGAGATGGTTGATCTGATCCTAACTCCAAATCATTTTTCAAGCAATTGACAGAAGAATTGTCATGTGGGTTCATGCCAACTTTGTTTGCATCTCGCTGCTTATCTTGAACAGTAACACTTAAAATACCTGCACAGTTTTCTCAGGTTCAAGTGAAAGCCAGCACTGAGGTGATTTAAAGCTGAGGGGCTGGTGTTTGACAGAGTTAATAACAACCCTAGCAGACAGAGCCGGGCTGTGGACAGTGGACCCCCCGCAATCTTCCAGGATAAATGCTGTATGTGGCGGAGACTTCATTTTTAGCTATGTATGTATAATCGGGTGCATAACGTTTTGCTGGATATTTTATTATGATCTCTTAATGTGGCCACGAGGGGAAGCCAAGCACACAATCAAGAGAAATTCCTGAGGCCGACTTCAGGATTGATTGGTAATTTTGGGGCCATGTTAAGAGAGTTTGCTCTCCCAAACACAGCGTGGGACCGTTTTTAGTCAGACAGTTGCTCGAGAAGTTGTCTTTAATTACGGTCAGGCTGTAAAAATAGAAACTGTGACTCTGTGATTCTGTGGTTGTTGTTTTTCTCTTTCGGTTTCAAGACTGGTAAGATAAAGATCACTTTCGGGAAAATGAATAAGGGGTCCCAAGCGCTGCTTTGGCAAGTAGTAGCAAAATATGAGTAAACAAACATCTGGAAGGGAACATCTATAGTACACATGTTTGTCACTGTTGTTCTTATACTTTCGGGCTGTTACTAGTAATGGTTTTCATTTTCAATTAATCTACCGTTTATTTCCTCGAATAACCGACTAATCATTTGGCTTATAAAATGTCAAAAGAATATTATTTAATTATAAATAAATAAATTGTGAAAAATACCTGTTCTTCAATCTTCAAATAGTCATTCAATATTCCAAAATCTAAAAACTATCAATTTACTATCACATAAGACAAAGAAAAGGAGCACGAGAGGCGAGGCCTTGGTAATTAGCTGTTGCTTAACTAATAAAATAGTTTCAGATGAATTTTCTGTTAATGGAATAATCGTTTAATTGACTAATCATTTCAGCTCATATGATCTTGATGTGTTTGTCAAGAAGAGTGGAAGATAATTTTCTGAAAGAGAGTTATCTTATTTTACTGTGTTCTACTCAAAGTACAGATGCTTTTAGTTTGATCTATTTTGGGACATGAAACCGTGTCTATCAAGGAATTTAGACCTCTTCTCAATGATTTATATTCCAGGGATGGAAATGGTCTCTTTCCATAGTGGCATCAGTGCAAAACAGAGGAGAAGGACCTTACTTTCCAGTCCGTGTACGGTGCACCTTGAAAACAGAGCAGGTACAAATACAAATAGTCGGAGGTTTAGTTTTTTGCGAAAGTGTAAGTCTGTATCCTTTAAGCTCCACTCTACAATTATTCCACTACACACACTGTTTATCCATACCTGTTAACCAAGCTAAGCAAAGCTGCATCGATTTCTGTATCCACCCATACATCAGTGCCACTTGTTAAATCACACACACATACATTTAAGTGACCACCAAATGGAGACTAATGGACTTAAACCTTGTAAATAATAATGAGAGCGCCGACTGGCTCCTGGCAATGTAGTACCATATATGGAGATTTGCCGAAGTACACCCGTTTCACTTGCATGTGTTCGTGTGTGTGTGTGTGTGTGTGTGAGTGTGCTGTGAGGTCAGAGAGAGAGGTGTATTCAGGCTGATGTAAACACTGCCAGTCTGCGTCTGTAGCGCCATTAAATCAGTCTGTCTGCTCTATCTAAACACTGATGCTGTACCATCTGTGGCCAGCTGGTTGGGTAAAAGCCCCGCCGGAGCTGATCATCAACTGGATTATTAGCTGGATAATCAACTGAACTGTCTGACACTCTTTAATAATTAGGCTGCAGCTGTTTATCATAAGCATATTTGCAGCAATGAATATGCACAGTATGCCCTGTGGTATGAAGGGATGAGACATGGGAGTAGTTCTTTGTCAGTGTATGAGACACACTGAGTTTGTTTTAGTTCTTGAGTGTTCACAACATTTTCTTTACAACTGCGATCCCACTGACTGTAGGTCAAATATTCCAAAACACTGCTTTTCCATGCGTCTGCACTATTGTATCAACTGGAAAGTTCTAACGTGGTGTAAATATCATACTGTCATTTGCAAAATGAAGAACTGCCAGGAAGAAGAACATCTTCATAGTTCACAAGTCTGTAATAAAGAAAGGATACAGCTGTACCTCACTCTCATCTGAGAGACGATAACAGTATTGGTGCCTCCGTATCTAACAATGCACTGTTGCTATATATTTGTATCGTGTCATTTGTGACACATGAGTGTTCTGTGGTTAGAATGAGTGCTTGGTGTCCAGGTGGTCCTGGTTTCTGTCTGACAGGTGACCTGTACTTAATCATTCACCATCTCTCATTTCCTGTCACCATATTGTTTTTGTCTTATCAAGAGCCTGTCATAGTCTGTATCATCAATCTCATTTCGTTGACAGTGAACAGAAGCTGGTGAGATGTTCTTGTTGTAATGGACGTGCTATCTTTCCCTCCCTCTCTCTCTCTCTCTGTGCGTGTCCTCCAGCTCTCGGCAGTAGCCCGGCGTGCGAGCACAGCAACCCGCCCAGTGTGCAGGCGTGTCTGAAACGAGCGAGCGGCGACGGGGTCAATGGAAGACGCTCTTTCAGCAGGCCCCGGCTGCTTTCTAAACCAAAAGGTACACAACGACAGCTCACAACCATTGGGCCAAACACAGCAGAGTGGGAGGGTCAGTGGACACAATTGTATCGGCCTATGATTCGTATGTGACCGCTGATTGTTCTGTCTCCAGTGACCTTTCTCCTGCTGTGCGTTGGTATAGCCATGCCGGAGGACTTACAGTATACGACGCCAGGGAAACAGTGAAAACAGGAATAGAGTTATGTAAATTGGTCTGGGATCAGTGAACTTTGAGCCTTGTTCCTTTTTTATTTGAGTTGAGTAAATCATTCACAGATAGGACGAGAGACAGAGCTCCATTCTTTCTGCTGCAGTAAATCATGCAGGGAATTTAATTCCTAAAACATGTATGTGAGACAAGTAAAACTGCTCAGTTATTCTATGCTATGCTGGGTCACTTGTTTGTCACTTTTAGGGTGTTAAATACAGCTCAGTGCCCAGTGTCTGGTAACAGCTGGGATAGCTTATACCGCCCCCTTTCAGGTCTAAACCGACATTGCAGAGACATATTCCCTCATGAGAAAAATACAGGGCAATCATCTGCATCCACCAGCATCCAAGATAGTCTCTAATGGTCATAGTGTTCCTCTGTCTTCTCTGCAGTGCCTCCAAAGCCGCTACATCTCCAGAGCCCGGTGACAGATGTCAAGTCCCCGCTGGGCCACATCCAGAAAGCACCACTAAAACCGGGCATGGAGGAGGGAGGAGGAGGAGGAGGGGGAGGGGGAGGGGGGAGAGGGAGAGCAGCTGTGAACCGGGAGAAAGTCATGGAGAAACACTCAAAAGTCTCAGACCTCATCAACCGCTTTGAGGAGAACAGGTAGGGGCTCTTTACTCTCTGTTGGTTTGTGTGCGTTCCCTTCACGGGGAGAAAGTATAAAGAGAGTAGATACTGTAAAATAAAAAGGGAGTGGAGTTGAGTATGGGACTGTAAAACTTGTGTAAGGAATTTATTTCATTGAATCTGTAATGTTATTCAGTGCAGGTGATTGATTCTTAGAACCATGACAAATTGGTTCCGGTTGAATAACTCTATCTACGTCACTTTATAGCTTTTGTCACAACACAACCTCACTCAGGCTGTCGTAATCACGGTGACGGAAAACGTTGTCTTTCCTAATGTTTCCTATACACCGGTTATTTCAGGGATGAAAAGCAGAAGTCCCTCATTTTAAGTCTTCAGCCTGACTCACCGATAGCGGCACAGATGAGAGCCGTAGACCGAACAAGCTGAGATTAGCCAAGCGTTAGCAAAGGGGATGAAAGGAGATTTGTACAGGCCAGGGGAAACACAGCTTCTCAATTAGTTGTGGGACGGGACTCAGTGTTGCGAGATGAAGCCCAGGAGAATGAGGTAGGATCTCTCCGACTGTCTCAACTTTAATGCTTGTGCTTTGATCTTGCTGCCTTATAGTTAAATGGTGATTTAAGTAGTCTGCTGGCTGTGCTTTTAGACAATCTATTACCAGATCAATTGCTCATTCTAATGCAGGAATTAAGTATCCACAAGGATCACCAGTGTTTCTCCCCCTTCATTTTTTTATTTTGTGCATCACATCTTGATTTATTACAAGTCATGTAAGTTTTGGCTGTAGCTGCAGCCTTGTCTACGCGAGAGAGGCCCATTGAAAGCAGCGAGAGGCACAACAATGGTGCCCTTGTCCCAGCTGCTCATACAGTTGAGCCCGAAAATATTCAACCCGCAGCAGAAGCATGCCAACTAAGTATCTTCATCCTCTAGTAGCCTCGTATTTACACTCATAATTGTGCTGGATCCCTGGGAACAGAGTTACAAAATCTCAACCCCAGGCTTTGTCATCACATTTACCAGTGTTGAAGTGAGGTTAATCAGAGAAATCGGGTGTATCCCTTTCATTCAGACTCTGCGGGGCTCCGGGGGATTAGCCCTCTAGTGGCCTTGGAACAGAAAGAACAGAAAGGCCCCCAGCTTCCGAGAACAGAATTAGCCTACTAATATACTAATCTGCTTCACATGGCACTTGGCTGCCTTAGAGGCACCTTAAAGGACTGCCGCATGGCAAGTGAAGCTGCTCTTAATTCTAGTCTAGTTCGGCCTATTTTAAAACTCTGTCATGTACTGGAGCGCTCACTGTGCTATTTATATGCAGAGAGGAGCTGCACCTAGTGTGTTTTGCTGAGAACAGTATTAAACTGCAGCCCATCACTGAGCAGCTCATCGTGGTATTACTCCTTCTTCCTGTGGACGATATCTTTTTACGTTTCAAACACACTCAGGTGGCCCGACAGCCAAGAAGTGATTCATCTGTGGAGTGTTTCACCAGCCTATTGTTCCTCTATTTATACATACTTCCTGTTTCTACTGGACTGTGATAAGCACAACATTGAACGTCGCAGAGGCTAAGAATTCACCTGCTTGGCTGGTGGTTTTTATAAAGGTTAGATCACATATATATAGTGTATCTTGCTTCTTTTCTTCTAGAAATTGTAAGTGCTATCAGTTTTGGCTCGATGTGATTTTTTTACCAGTTTTACAAGTGCAGCAAAACCGAGCGGAGATACAGTCTCTGCTGTAGGTCGCTGCTTGCTGTAAGACTGGAGGTCTTGAGGGTAATTTACAGGGAAACAGCTGGACTGACTACCGGTACAGGATGTAGAGCAGCTGAATGGTGACATTGTACATGCACGTGTGCGTCTGTTTCTGTGTTAATCTAGCTTCCGTTCCTGTGCTGTATTTCAAATTGTCTTGCGCAAACAGTTTCATTTCATTCATGCCGAGGCAAAGAATGGCAGAGATGTTACAGTGCAATATATAATGTGGGTTCTCCACGGAAGTAGGACAGCATCTACCTCTGGGGAGTAGTGTTGTACCTCTCCCCCTCCTTCTGTCCTCCTCATTACTGTACCTCCACTCCGTCTTTGCTCTGCGTGCGCACACACACACACACACACACACACACACACACACACACACACACACACACTTCCTCTGCAGTAAACCAGCTCTCAGCCGCCTCACAAGACAGAAGGAAGTTTGTGCATCTCCACAGTTTTATTTTTAACTCTCACACTGAAATGCAAAAGCTATCTGCTTACCGACATGTCCATAGTCCCGATCAACATGCAGGCTTGAGCAGCTACTGAACCGACTCCTGTAATTTTTCTTCTACTTCTTGTCAGTTAACTCGATTTTTTATTTTGGTTGTGTGCTCTTGACCAACTTCCTCCTTTCCCCCAGCAGCACAGACAACAAGAGAGACGGTTCACCGCTCAAACACATCAGCAAGTCGTCCAACGGCAGCCCAGCTCACCGCGCCCACCAGAGGCAGACTGAGACCGCCGGGACTCAGGAGAACCACTCCTCCGCACCCACCTCGCCACAGGAGGATGCCCACAAACCGGCGACTAACGGGACGCTAGCTCAGATGGAGCAGGACAAGGAAGAGGACAAGGTGGATGACCTTGTGGAGAGGAACAATGACAGTGTGAGGATAGAGACTGGTGGGCTGGTAAACGGTGATGTGGGTTGCAGGAGCACAGAACAGACTGGTGATCATTCACCTCCACAGACAGACCGGACTGCTTCAGAAAGCCACACTGAGAAGGAGGACAGTGGGACTAAAATAGAAAGTGAGCATGGGAACGAAGAAGGGAGCACCGACCATAAGGTACGTTTACTTTGTTGCCCTTGCACCCGAGTGGTCTGTGTCTTTACGTCCTTTGTGTTATATATTTACAGACTGACAGCTGCCTCCTTGCTCTGACTCTGCAGTCTCTGAAAGACAAACAGTCAGCATTTATTTATGCCCTGGGCTTTCAGCACAATTAAATCTTCTGGAGTAATTCAACTCGGGGTCACTCCAACATCGTGTGTGTGTGTGTGTGTGTGTGTGTGTGTGTGTGTGTGTGTGTGTGTGTGTGTGTGTGTGTGTGTGTGTGTGTGTGTGTGTGTGTGTGTGTACGTGTGTGTGTGTGCACGTGTGCGCGTGCGCGCCTCTCTCTCAGAGGTGTTATTTTCTACGATAGCTGAGCAGATGTCCAACCACTGAGCAGCTGAGTTTATGCCTCGGTGACCCCCCCCCCCCCCTCAATAGTGTCGATGGTATGGGTATGGGAGAGGAAGAGCCATGAGCAGTGCTTTCATTCACCACAATGTTCAGTGGAAACAACACATATTTTTACTGGTGCTGTTTGACTTGAAAGGGACCTTTGTCAAGCTGATACTCTGAGCCATTGCATGTTCTCTAGTCAAATCCAATAGCTCGTCAAAGTGTTTGATCAATTAAATCTGGATAAAGTTTGAGTAGCTGTCTTCCAATTATTGGATGTCTGATCATTTCTTTGTGCTGTTTGGAAATGTATTGAATTAACATACAGTATAGCTTCCCTTTGTGTTGGTTAGTACAAAACAACTTATCCGATACTTCTGCCAGGTTATTGCCCTTTAGTTGTGCCTTTTGCGTTGGTGGAACAAGTACTCAGATCCTTTACTTTCAGCAAAAGTACCAATCAAATGATGTGGGGGAAGAAAGAAGAACACGCCATGTTCTTCTTCATTTTTTTATATTTTTCTTTTCTAATATTTGCATTTGATGTGGAATACTAAAAAAATGTTTGGCCTTGAGCAGTTGCTGAAATGAAGCAATCGGACAAGTTTCACTCTGGAACTCATAGACCTCTGAAACATGAGGAGGGGCCCCAATTACACACTGCTTCTCTCTAAAAGGGGCCACAAGTCTAAACGATAGGAAACAGCTGGTTTCATCTTTAACAATGCATTGTTAACGCTTATCATATGTTTGTCTTTTTATATTGATAAACAACTTTGAGCCTTCACCTTGAGAAAAATAATTTCTCTGAGAATTAACAACACGGTGCATGTGTTGACAAGTGAATTGTGTTGAAATATGAGGCTGATTGCTGTCAGATCATTTGAGAGGAGACTACTGTTTCCTTGTTGTTAAATATAGTTTGAGGTATTCTGCTGCTACGGTCATTGTGAGGGTAAACTGTCCTGGGAGGCCACAAAAACACACATGTGATCCTATCAGCATGTGTGGGAGATGTTTCGTAGAGTAAACTTTGAGGCTACAGTTATTGTTTGTTTTATCAATTAGCCTGTCGCACTAAGCTGTGTTTGACTTAGCCGTCTCTTTGTTTGATTTGGTGTCATTTCCCTTTTTTACATAATTTCAATTCCTGTTCTGAGAGCTCCTGCGGCACCACAGACATCAGCTCAGTGTTAAGGAGACACACACCCGTGCTACATGCTGCTGTATGCAGCAACAGGGAAACAGGGTTCAACACAAGGCTCTGACAACAGATGAGTCACTGAGGCGTTTAGCCTGAACCATACAACAAATGCAGGATTTTAAGTATACATATTTCATTTTTTTAACTGAAATTCAGAAAATGCACCATGTAGATGAGATCAGTGACCTGAACCATACAGGAACTTGCTAATGGCAATGATGTGGGAATGGACACCGAGCTGAAACAAATGAAAGCGCTTCAGACATTTTGTCCCACACTTCTGCATTATTCTCATTCTACTCTCTTTGACTCCAGTCGCTGAGTTGAAAAATGTATTAGGCCCAATTTTCCTTTAAGACTAATTACTCATTAGAAAATGATTAGACTGAAACGGTCCTTACACGGACTGCGGACTCTCTAGCTCAACAGAATGATCTCACTTACTTTCATACTTCACTTATTCATCTATGAGCAGATTTTATTTTAAGATTGCCACACGTGTAAAGACTCCAGTTAATGTGCCCTCTGTTTTCAGGAGACAAATGAACAGAAGCTGTTTAAGATCGCCAGTGAGCTCTTGCACACAGAGAAGGCCTACGTAACGCGACTCAACCTGCTGGACCAGGTGAGGCACTCAGAGAAAGCTACGCTTCACTTCTGTTTCGTTGACCATGTCTACTGGGAAGGGGTTCACGTCACACAGTAGGGAAACCCTGTTAACTTCTCAACCATTTGTCACTTTTCAGGTATTCTGCACCAAGCTCATGGAGGAGGCCAATAAAGGGACGTTCCCTGTGGACGTAGTGAAGAACATCTTCTCCAACATCAGCTCCATCAACGCCTTTCACAGCCAGTTTCTGCTTCCAGACCTGGAGAAACGCATGGGAGAATGGTGAGCTATCAAACTGTAGCCGCCTGCACATTGTCTCTTTGTATTGAAACCAACTCTCAAACACTGCTGCGAACTCAAGTACACGTAAGCATGAGAAATGATTAAAAAAAAAATTAAAAATGGTAAAATACAAACCAGAACATTGTGGTTATATTATTTACTTCCTTCACTTCACATCTCTCCTTTGCCCGCAGGGAGTCCACACCTCGCATCGGAGACATCCTGCAGAAACTCACACCCTTCCTCAAGATGTACGCAGAGTACGTGAAGAATTTCGACAAGGCCATGGAGCTGCTGAAACAGTGGACTGATCGTTCGCCTCAATTCAAGGCCATCATTCAGGAGATACAGGTACTGCACACCAAATTCCAGTCCCGAAAAATACCCCTTTAATTTTTTACAAAAGAGGTCGGCAAAAGAGCACACACTCGTGCTGAGATGGAGGTCAAAGGGCAAGGTCACTGTGACCTCACAAAGCACTTTTTTGGGAGATAACTTCACGTGCTAATTATGACAATTTCACACAAATGTTTAATAGGATAAAATGATGAAATGATTTTGGCTGGTTGGCATTGGCGGTAATCCTGGTATGTGGGTTATTCCCGGGCAGAGTCAAGAGGTCTGCGGCTTGCTGACGCTTCAGCACCACATGTTGGAGCCCGTGCAGAGAGTCCCTCGCTATGAGATGCTGCTTAAAGACTACCTGAAGAAGCTGCCTCAGGACGACCCTGACCGACAAAATTCAGAGAGTAAGTCTAGATACTTCAAATTGCCATTCCAAGGACTCATTTTTTTATTTCACTATATTGAGGTAACCCGTCTTTCTTCTGGCCCCCTAGAATCATTAGAAATTATCGCCACAGCAGCCACTCACTCCAACAGCGCCATTCGAAAATCTGTAAGTCCAGACGTTTTCAAGCATTTTTCTTTTCGACTTGTAAGACAGAATATCTAAGACGCATCAACGTCCAACTAACACAAATGTCCCGTCCTCCTTCAGGAGAATCTGAAGAAACTGATGGAGATATACGAGATGCTGGGTGAGGAGGAAGACATTGTCAACCCCTCCAATGAGTTCATCAAGGAGGGCCACATCCTGAAGCTGGCGGCCAGGAACACCTCAGCCATGGAGCGATACCTCTTCCTGGTGAGAGAAACACTCAGGCGTAGAAACATCTTCTTATCTAATGGGGGAAACGTGCTGAGGCGAGACTTTGTCTGCACAAGTCAATTGAAACAAGTGAATCATTTCAAGCGAGGAACACCCCTGTGTAAGGACACACCAGGGACACATGAACAAATCTCTCAATTACTGAGATTGCCAGATGATGTGATTACGTCCGGGCTGTTTCTTATTAGCTTCAGGCTCAATGTCTCCCGTCTGTGTAATTCAGGTTACCCGCGGTGTTGAGCACTGCCCCCTTCGGAACAAAACAACCTGAACTAGGATAGCGCTGATCCGTGCTCAGTAAAAACTTTTCTTTCTTTTTCTTGCCAGTTCAACAACATGCTGCTGTACTGCGTGCCCAAATTCAGTCTGGGAGGGACGAAGTACACGGTGAGGACGCGGATCGGCATCGACGGCATGAAGGTCCTGGAAACGACCAACGAGGACTACCCTCATACCTTCCAGGTGTCGGGGAAGGAGAGGATGCTGGAGCTACAGGCCAGGTACATTTCATGCAGAATCATTAGAAATAACACGAGAAGAGGTCATTTAAGAATGTCCCTTTTTGTAAACGCCGTAAGGTGCAAAAACATCCCAGGCCCTCCCACATTGAAGTGTGTAATTGTATATCATCTGGACCCTATAGAGTATAATTTTACATATAAATGGAAGACCACTTATAAGCACACCCAAACTCCATATTTAAATCTTGTAAAACTCTAAATACTCTTTGACCACAGCTAATTGCTATGTTGGTATGACTTGGTGTTATAACAGGAACAGGAAGACTATCACATAAAGTTATAGCTTTACCGACATAAATATGTTTGAATGCTTATGGCTTTATTCATCTTCCTCAGCTCGGAGCAGGACAAGGCCGACTGGATTAAGGTACATACAGTGGAACCAAAATACTTTAATTTTTTAAATTTGATTATATATGTTTGAACGCCATGTAGAGTGAGGGGCACATGAGTCTGACATTGTTTTTGTCCTCCAGGCTTTCCAGGAGACCATTGAGATTTTCCAGCAGAAAAACGAGTCATTCAAGAATGCATTGAAAGACGTGGAGGAAGTGTCGGTCAGTGTTACATCAAAGCTGCATGCACAGTTCCACTGTTCTGTGCTGCCATACTGAGTATTTTTTTTATTTTATTTTGATACAGAATGCAGAGCTGGGGAAGCGTGCCCCTCGCTGGATCCGCGACAATGAAGTGACGATGTGTATGAAGTGCAAGGAGACGTTCAATGCTCTGACGCGGCGGAGGCACCACTGCAGAGCCTGCGGCTATGTACGTAATCGTGATGCTGTTGTGTCATGCATAATGCATAATGCATGTGCAGACGGGGGATGAGAGAGCATCCATACGGGGAAGTTGAGAGCAACGGGGAACTTTAAACATTCAGAGGTTCAAACGTGAGAAAATGACGATTTTTTTTTATCAAGTCTGTAAAATACACAGTATTTTTCTACCCTGAATCCTTTTTTTCCAAAGAACTCAAATGTTGATGAGGTTAGTCACCTTCGAATGAAAGACCCACTCCTGACTTTTTCACATAAACTTGTACAGTGTGTGCCTATCGAACACCTGAGATGCATTCGAGGGATTTAGCGTTAATATGTGGGCTTTCAGTAATGTTCTATTCCCACTGTCCAAAATATTATAATTGTAGCGCTATTAGACGCTATTGTTTTCTTCCCTCTCATTCTTTCTGCTGCCAATAGAAAGCAAAATCCCCCCAAAATATGCTTCAATGATTAAAATAGACAATAAATAAAAAAATTAAAAAAAGTCACAGTTGATTAAACGATGCTTAATGATGCTTCCATTTTTAAAAAAGTAGTTACTCTAAAAGATTCTTCTCTTCTTCTTCTCTCTTGCAGGTGGTGTGCTGGAAATGTTCAGACAATAAGGTCGCGCTTGAATACGATGGCAACAAGATGAACAAAGTCTGCAGTGACTGCAAGTCCATCCTGTCTGGAAAAACGAGGGCCGAGGGCAAGAAGAAGGGCATCCTGGAGGTGAGGAGGAGACACTGGTGCATCCATTGATACTGTACATGCCCGCGCTGGGATTCTTTTCTTTTTAAACAAGGGGATAATTGACACAAACATACCGACGTCACTTAAAGTTGCTTTATGGTTTTTGCGCTAACGTGCGGCCGTCCTTCCCCCCCCGTGCAGATCGAGGCGGCCCAGTTCACGGGCAGCAGCATCATGTGCGGCTTCCTGCAGTACTGCGAGAAGACCAAACCTTGGCAGAAGGTGTGGTGCGTCATCCCCGAGAAGGAGTGCCTGGTGCTCTATCTCTACGGCGCTCCGCAGGTAAAAACACCGAGAACATAAAGGGAACATTTGATTCCCCCAATGCAAATTTCAAATGCATGCACACAGATGACACTCTCTTCGTCTCCGATTGTTCTCCTCAGGACGTCAAGGCCCAGTGTACGATCCCCCTCCTGGGCTACTCTGTGGAGGACAGCGCTCGGCCCACAGACCCCCCTGCCAGCTTCCACATCTCCCAGTCCAAGTCCATCCACAGCTTTGCTGCCGATTCCGAGGAGCTCAAGCAGCGCTGGCTGAAAGTGATCCGAGTGGCGGTGACGGGAGAGGTGCCCGAATGCCCTCAGACCAACGGGGGCAATGCCAACATGATGGACAACAACAACACACAAGAAGCGGGTACCGATAGCTCGTAAGGGTGTGTTTTCTACCAGCCAACTGCTGTCGGATTGCTCGAGAAAGACAGGATGTGCAGACGCGTACTGCGCGCACACACACAATACAAATGAACACTCTCTTTGCTGTCCTTGAACGAGTGGGAGAAAAAAAAGAAATCTGTGCTGGATAAGCTGCCTTTCCTTGCCACTCTCCTGTTTCCCAGTTTCCTCCTGGATTTTCCTCATGAACCCACACGAAGAACTTCTGCTTCACCGCTAGAGCTGTGCTGGATTACTAAAGGACATGTCTGGTGCAATCAACACTAGAGCAGAGGGGCCTCAGGACTGATCAACTTCCCTCAAGCAGGCACCACTAAGGACGGCTCAAACTTTTAATCTGTGTCAGCGCCTCTTGAGCTCGTGGACTACCACAGACGCACACGGCGCCCTGTACAGGATGTGAATCAAAGCCTAAAAAGGACGGTCCAAACTTCCAAACTTAGCTGGTGCTGTAACGCAACTCTGCGTACCTGTACAGTATAAATGTGGGGGTTTCTTTTTAAAAAGGAACATCTGTGTTTTTAATGTACAGAAATCAATCCCAAACTTTGTTTTGATAACATAGAAAACATCTAAGTATGATATAAAGTATTTACAGTATGTTGCCCGTTCTTTGCTTAAGATGGTTCCAAAACTGTGAAAAAGAATCATGTGGTTGGATAATGATGGTCTCATGTCCCTGGCTCGTCCCTCAGTGAAACTTCATCACATCTGTCTCATGCTCATCAAACCCTGGATGCACGTCGGCCGATCCGTCTGCTCCCTAGTGTGTTTTCTGTGAAGCAAAGGAACTAGTTTGCTATTCAAACCAGTTTTACATATAAAGGCAGCTGTCCATAGACGGAATCGATCGTGGGGTTTTCAAATTTGATCCAGAAAAACAGTCGTCATCGAAGCAGCAGAGGCTGAGATATCCCCCGAGTATGAACCAAGCTTAAGCCCACTGGCGCCGACAATTTCCATAATGCAACTCAACAGCAACTTACATTAGATGAAGATAAACCTGATGATGTCATAGGGAGAAGAGGCTTTAGAAAGTTCCCTGCGGAGCCACCGAAGACGTTATTCAACTGTTTGAGTAGTACTCTCCGTGACCAGTAACGGTAGAGCCAACTTAGTAGAAACAATATGATAACGTCAGAAATCTCTATGGCCTAACAATATGTATTGTCATACGTTGCCCAAATCTATGGCCTGGACAGTGCCATTTGTATTAAAATAGCACGCTGCAGTCACGTGCATTCTATATGGCATAATAACTGATGGATGATGTTTTCTATTGAATGCAAACGCAGAACAATCACAGATCAAGCAAGCTGGTGCGAGACATGTAAATGTGTTTTTAATGCTGTAATTAATTTGTATTATTTAAAGTAATTTATAGAGTATGATGAGCATGATCTGTTAAAAAAAAAAAAAAAAAAGTAGCACAAATTTGTTCCCCGATTGTCAACTAAGAAGCGCAGTAGGTAGATCTTATTTTTATTTTTTTCTGAGAGCAGATGTTTTCCCACTAACCCATGAACTCGGTTCTCCAGCGTGACAGCGACCGGCCACAGCGCTGGACGGACTGTGCTCGATGCTGGCTCTCGCCCGAGTCTCACCCCTCTTAATTCTTTCCCCTCCTCAATATTCAAATAAAAAAACAAGAGCACAAAACGTCATCATCTGTAAGATCTGAACGTGTATCCAGATTTTTCAGTCCTCTCATCCTCTCCTCAAAAGTTTGAGAATCTACGCACTTTACATTCTTATAAAGTGTACCTTAAAAGAAAATAAAACAAGATTAAATACGATATGGGGATCTTGCTTTTTTTTTTCTGTAATGTTATATTGCTGCTTGACCTAACATGTCATCATAGCGATTTAAACCCAGACCTCTGCTCACATCCATCATTGTGATCCTACTTTCAGAGAAATGTCTTGTTTTGGTTCCTTGTTTTGCTTCTCCCTATAAGATGTTTTATCACAATGAGTCACGCCAGACATGCACATAGAAACAGGTGAAGTCAGTAGTAGTAGTTGGTCAGAAGTGGTGAACACTTTGAAGATGTGATAAGTAAAACCCTAAAGAAATGGTGTAATCTGTAGCTTCTGTAACGAGAAGGTACCAGCAAAGGGAGACTGTGTGGAACAAAGTCATCATAAACAGGACAAACCTTTCTACTCATAGTATACACACTATATACACACTGTATACACACTATATACACACTGTATACTCACCTGAGTGCATGGCGGCAGATAGTGACTCCAGTTTACCAACAATATAATACGTTCTGCTTAGTACTGGTGCGCTTTAGGTGGTTTTCTCTCTCACTCACACACCTACACACACCTACACCTACACACACACCTACCTACACACACACCTACCTACCTACCTACACACACACACCTACCTACACACACACCTACCTACCTACCTACACACACACACCTACACACACACACACACACACACCTACCTACACACACACACACACACACACCTACCTACACACACACACACACCTACCTACACACACCTACACACACACACATTTAACAGATTTAGAAAGATTTTATTTTCACAAAAAAAAAGAAACAACCAAAACATTATCAAGTCATCTTAATGAGTAAAAATCATGTACGTGTGTTGTGCCAGTTACTTTTCCTCCGCTTCTTTGAGAAACACTACTTGCACAGCGCTAGTCAAACCAAATTAGAATCAGGTCACCAAGAATGCACCATGTGCTGCGATGGCGTTTACATCTCACACTACTCGAGAGAGAGGAGCTGCAACAGGTCAGTAAAAAGGAGTGGTGTTGCAGAAAAAGCCACCTGACGGGAAGTGGGAGTCCTTAGTAGTTTTGTGGTGTTGCTCGTCAGATGCTTTGAGTCAATATGAAACTGAGAGTTTGAGTTTTGGACAGTCTTTGTATGCGTGTTTCCCTCTCAGCTTTTGGGCTGTCGGAGGAGGCCACGGATCCTGCGAACCAGAGCCTGGATGAAGGTGTAGCGGGAGCGGACCTGGCTGTACAAACCCTCCACCTCCAGTAGTTTCCTCTGCAGAGCCTCTCCGAAACCTGCGGCCATGTCGCCCTTCAGCTTCAGTCGCACAAACAGAAGACCAGAAGAGGGATCATGAGAAATGGAGGTGGTAACACATGTAAACACACACACACACACACACACACAGTTTATCAGAGTAGCATTCAAAGTGATTAAGACATTTTCTTACCAGGTCTAGGTCTTGTTGGCTGACCCTGGATAGGCCGAGGCCACGACCTCCACTTGCCTGCAACCCGCCAAACGAGTCTGAAGAATATGCAAGATTAAATTAATTAAATGCATAAAGCCAAATTCACTCAATTCCACACCCAGGGACTACAAACAATAGCTTTGCAGGCCAGTTGTCTGCAAAATGCTCATTATGTCAGGTCTGCTTTACATGTGCATATATCAGGAACCTATTTCCTCACCGTCCGTGAGGCGAGATCTGTACAAACTGGCTCCAGGCATCAGGGAGTCTTTGGGGTCGGTGGGAGTACAATGCAACAGGTAGTACTCCAGGTGGCGCCACAACACAAACAAACACGTCTCGATAACGTCTGAGGAAGAGGCAGGTCAAGGCATTTCAAGGCAACTCGTGATGTGGCATTTCTACATGTCTAGCTCGTTATGCCAACCTACTGAAGAGAACTTTCAAAAAGACAGATATAAAATGTCATACTGATGGACAATGCGTGAGTCCTGTGACTATGACTGTGCCTGCAAAAGGCCAAAGGATACAGGAGCACAGGGACAGCAGCTTGGCTCGGTTGTTGATAAGCTGGACCAGTCGTCTCTTGGCCAGCAAGCTCCTCTGGACTGATGAGATTTTCTCCACCCCTCCGGGGCCCGACACCAGGCCTTGGCACAACTGCGGAGAAGATGTCGGTGGTTAGAACCGAGGACGAGGCACGTCGGAGCAGTTACTTTTTATTTATACCTTTGTTTACCTCCACTTTTAAAATTCGGAGGAAAACAGTTTGCCCAACACGTACAGCAGTGAGGGGAGTGTGAGACAGAGTGAAAAGGTTTATTAGTCTATCGTTACCTCCTTCAGCTCATCGGGAGGCAGCTGATCCAGGGTCTGCAGCTTGCCCAGGCTCTGTCTGTGACTCTGGTGGAACCGGAAGAAATCTGCAGCGCTGTTCTTCAGCAGGTACAGGACCAGACCCAGGGTGGGGGCCCGGGAGTAAGCCATTGATGGCAGAGTGGACGACAGATCTTAAAGAAATAAGAGCTGCGGTTCAGTCTCATACTTGTGGAAGTGGATGAGTGCTGCTAGAAATAAAAAGCTAATTTGTGGTAAAAGCTAAAAATAAATTAATCTCATCAGACATTGAACAAATTCTTTTTTTTTTTAAAAAAAAAGGACAATTCACAGACGGAAGAGGACTAATACTGTAAAAGATTTAAAGCATGCTTGTTCACACAGTATATAGCCGCATGAGTTAAAGCTCTTTTGCTCTTCCTGGTATTGGCAGAAGGTCACTGACCTGTGCGTCCTCCGTCCCTGCCAGCTGGCTCGCTGCCTGACGGGCTGAAGAGGCAGATGCTGAACTGGGCCTGGGCCGAGCTCTGCAGTAGCAGGGTCTGGCAGTACTCCATGATGTTAGCACACACCTGGGCACAGAGGACAGCACCTCTCAGGTCAGACAATGCAGTACTGATGAATAATCATGACGACGCATACAAGACTCAACACACATTGTTTCAGGGCCATTTGTTATTTTTTTTTTTATCTCTTTCTCCTCACCGTCCATTTTACTGTTGGAATATGCAAACGGTGTACTTTGTAACTTTCCACGAGGAAGGCACTTCTTACATTTCAAGGAGACAAGCTCACATAAACTACACTGCCGAATAAATAACAAGATATCAAGTAATCCCAGACACCACCACCCTCATCATCATACATCTCTTACTACGTCATTTATAGAAGACTTTTTGTCCGACCTGTTGCATGGCCACCTCCATCTCCTCTCGTCTTTCTGCAGAGTCTCCAGGTGCAGCAATCTCGGCCTGCTTTAGCAACCTCTCCCGCTCGCTCCCCGCCAGACGGCCAAGCAGCGACAGACAGAGACGCTGGACAAGGAAGAGACGCATTATCAACTGTGCAATTCACACAATGGAATGAGTGTGCATGAGCATAAAGACGACAGCAAAAAAACCCCGCATCAATACGACACATGATAAAAAAAAAAAAAAAAAAGGCAGCTGTCTAACCTGAAATCTGTTGATGTGTCCCTGGAACTCCATGAGAACAGCACTGTTGACCTCCCCGCCCGCCTCAAGGGCACCTGAGAGAACAAGCAGTACATGAACACCACCATTCACACAGTCTCTGAATGTGAACATGTGGTTGGCACAATGGAAATAGATAAATACAATAGACAGCGAAGTAAACAGGAGGAGAAGAGCGACTGCAGTATCGTACCTGGCAAAGCAGTCTTACTGATGATGCCAGTAAGCAAAGAGAGCTCCTGTAAAGCTCCCATGCTGAGCTCCTGGCAGCGCAACAGGGACTGAATAGTGTCGGCATGCACGATCAGCCACTGGAGAACCTACACACACAAGCAAAGAGAGAAATTAGAAAGTTAGGATGTTTGTGCAACGGTTATAAAACCGTTTGTAATTTACACAAACAATAACGTGCACACACGGAACTCTCTTTTTATAGCGCTCAGATACAACACAGTGCAAGTTGTCCAAGATGCTCTCATTTTCAAATGAGCATTGGCCCAAACTAGGGTCTACAGAGTTACAGAGAAATCATCATCCTTTACTGACTTTTAGGATTTTCAAGGTAAAATAATAAATAAATAAAAAGATAAGAATAGTCTCAATAGTTGTGTGCTTACCTGTGCCGCCCCCTGCTGGTGATTCATTGTTGTCGAGGTCAAGATCACCTGAAAGAGCCTCAGGGTTGGGAGGAGAATCTGCCTGTAGCGGTCCATAGGGCTGGGGATGAAGCCTGACGGGTCCCTCATCACCCTGTGGACCACCAGCGAACAGACACAAATTTAGGCAATGCTATTAATAGACACCTTAAGAAGAGACGGCATCTGAACAAGACAGTCAGTTAAACGCACCGTGATGAAGCAAGTTTTTTTTTTTTTTTTAAAAGAAGAAGTTGTTCACTCACTATAATTACTTGGAAGTTTTTAATTGTGTTGCTTTAGTCAGGAATTAGAAACCCAACATATAACATTCATTATTCTTTACATTCATTTGATAGAAATCAGGTCGAGTGGAAGAAACTGACTTATTCCGGGGGGCATTTTATCCAAAATTACCAATTTGAAAACCCTTTATCAATAACAATATTACATTACATTTAGCTGACACTTTTATCCAAAGCGACAATAAGTGCATTCAACACATTCAATACATTTTCAGAATAATAAAAACACACTTGGAAGTTACTCTGCCACCTTTCCTCCCCTCTTCACTTCCATACCTGTGTGCATCGCTGTCGGGTACCATGTCAAACACCTGACACTCGATCAGCTGTGCCACCAGCCCACAGCGCAGCAGCTCCACAGCTCCCTGACCGGTCTTAGCCACACGGGTCAACAGAGCCTGAGAACACACAGCAAAGTTTGTACCTTCATAATCCTGTACTTTCAGAAGCTTCAGACCGAGGCCACTGGTCTACTTTGTAAAAAAACATGTACAAGTGCACATGTGCTCACCATCTTGCTCTCATAGATGTACAGTGGTTTGAGGAGTGGTGGCTGAGGCGTGAGCAGGCTCTGCAGGGCGACATCATCCTGCCTCAGGCTCTCCACCAGCGACCTCAGGTAGCCACTGTTGCAGACATAAACCAGCCACTGATTCTGCCGGTCTATGGAAAGAATCCGGTCCAGCACCGCCAGAGCCAACATCTGACGGACAGGGAGAGACAAAGCAAGCACAGAGTAAAACAAAGAACCTGGTCGGGTTATCCAAAAAATATATAAATAGGAGGCACTTCTTTCAGCTGTTTAGGCTGAATTTCTCTCATGAATATTTATCCTCTCAACAAACCTGTGTAATTCTATATACATTAAAAAGTAAATTTTAGTAATGATTAATTTTCTTTTTTGGAAACTAACTACACCATATTAACATCATGTCAGTATGAGGTAGGAGTTGGCGATATGACCTTAAATTTAATAACATTGTATTTTTGGGGGGTTGCGGGTTTTTTTCCCACCTCTTTTCATCACAGCTAAAAGTGGGAATATTACACTTAAGAGAATTAGCATCTTTGAAGAGACGGAAAGCTGACATAACCTTTTCCATCTTATCCAACATGAAGAGAGAAATATGCAGTGTAGATGCTGTTGGACCAGTACTGTACAAAAGACACAAGGAGCCAAGCAGCGTGGCTGTGGGTGCCTCTTCTAGAGATTCAGCGCATGCCCTGCTTTTTTCTCTCAGCTTTTATTGTATTGCAAAATCCATGTCGCGGCAGAACGTGACACCGGTGATGGTGATGAAACTAGTAGACCGCCCACCTCTTGTATGAGGCTGAAATTGGCAGAGTAAGTACATATTGCTGTATGAACTGTTTGGCTCTTACCCTGCTGATTTCATGGCCGTCACAGGCGTCCCGACACACCACCTCCATGAGAGCCTTGCCATAGCTCTCAATGATAGCGAGGTTCTCTCTCTGCAGTTTGGAGAAACCGTCTTCAGGGGCTGTGAGACGCTCCCACATGGCTTTCCCCGCTGGAGGGATGGAGAGGGAGATTTTCTCAGATGACCAAACAACATCTGTACATTGTCCCTTTGACATAACATCATAACATGGTAAATAAAATGGCAACATAACAAAATCGGCCCTACAACATTCAGACAACTTCTGAAAATGTACATTTGGGAAATAACGAGAGGTCCATATCATAAATAATATGAACTCTGCATATTGTCCAGACTGTCTGTATTAATGTTTCTGTGTTGTACCTGTCTGCAGAGTGTCTGGTTCTTCAGGTTTCTGGGCGATTTGAAGGTAGTACAGCAGGGAGCCATACAAGTGAGCACGCAGACGCTGGTATCCACCTCCTTAAAGTGCAAAAAAAAATGATATTATAAAATCTAACCTCACCAAGGTTGATCAGAGCAACACATCCCATGTGAGAAATGTGGGTCCATGTCATCACTAACCAGTACAAAGGATGAAGTCCAGCAGCTTGCGGAGAATCAGGTGCAGGGCTGAGTTGGCGATGGAGGCAAAGCCAGAGGATGCTTCTAGTCCCGCCCCCTGCTGCTGCTCAGACAGGACGGATTGGCTGAGGTGGGCTGTCAGAGTGAAGACTGCCCCAGCAACAATGGGCATCAGTTCTCCTGAAGCCTCCTCAGACAACACCTGGGCAATGCACAGAAACATTTACATTTAGTTGGTTTAACGATCCGGAGATTTGAGGCAAACGGCATGTCAGCTCTTACAGGAATTAACCATTTATCAGCTTTTTCTCTACTTTGATTGATTTAATACACATGTAATGATGACAACTGAATAAAAGCAATGACACCCTTGAAGATGTTGCTTACTAGGAGTACGGGGTGATTCAAATTGCACCTAACCAAACCTTTGACCGGATCCTAAGTACAATAAAGAAATATATATATATATATATTTTATTGCCGCGCTAATTTCCCCCTCAATGTGACAAACATCCTCACTGACCTTATCATGCAGGTCTAGCAGCAAGTCTCTGATGATGAGCTGCCTGTCATCGGCAGGTATGAGATCTGCAGGGCAGGCGGTCAGCAGCGTCTCCACCAGGCTCCTCCAGGACTTCAGTGCATGACGCTTTGCACTCAAACTTCTACGGACGCGATTGCGTTCCACCACCTGCTGCAGGATGGAGTTCACCTCCTAGAAGGATACGCACAGGGACAAATATGAGTGAATGCACCTCCAAGAGATTGACTGCATTACTGATGGGAAAATGCTGGAGTGCTTTCAATCACTGCGTTGGTCAAAGGCAGTCATTTTTATTTATTTTTTAACTGGAAGTTGGAAACCACATTTCAAAAGTTACCACTGATGACGCTTCTTTCTGGTTTCATGCTGCTAAATTACGCAGAAAAAATGAAGTCCTATTAGTTTTATTTAACTAACCTCCATTAAAAGGGGCCTCTGTCCAATGGCTGCCATTCCCTGCAGTGCATTCACCTCAGCAACCAGCACTCTATGTAACAACTGTAAAAAACATGTAAACAAAATATGACATTAGCAGAAGATCAAACACAAACTAAATAGTTGAAACCCAAATGGGAAGTTTAATGCGTTCAACCTGGAAACCCACCTTAACGTTGCACACAGTGTGTCCTTGCTCATTGATATGCTCACAGTTGGCGATCACCTGCTCGATCTGAGTGCGCTCAAAGAAGTCCAGCTGCAGCAGCTCAGGCATATCCTGACTGAAATCAATGGCGTCCAGCACACTCAGCAACTTCCTGCGCACTGATGGCATCAAACAAGGACAAGTTGAGAGTAAAAGTAAAGACCCATAGAATAAATTACTCAAGTGTGAGGAGTGTCCTTAAATGTTGACTGGATTTACATAACACTGTTTGATTTAAATGTGTCCTATGGCGGCACAAACCTTTAGAAACTGTGTCAAAATGCAGGAACCTGCTGACTGATCTGGTTTCTTCTTCCATTCCTGATTCCCCATCTGCTAAAAAGAAAAATGATGAGGTTCTAGGTTCATATATTAATGAGCGGTCATGTGATTGGGAGTTTGAGTGTGCGTGATCATTACTTTTGTATATTTATCAGAGTATGTGTAATTGTATTTATATTTTAGAACATAAAAAGTTAAAGCCCAGAATTACTTCATTTGTTTCAAAAAAAGTGTGAATAAATTGAAATGTGTCCTTCAAAGTGACTTGACAACATACCTGTATGTTGAGTGTGTGGCTGGTCATCCAACAGGAGGCTGACAAGGTGCTGTGTGTGTGAACGCTGGCGGTTCAGTGAGGTCACTCTCAGCTCAATGGCAGCTGTTTTCATGAGCCAAGACATCTGGGAGAGGGCGGCGATCTGATTACCTGAGGAGAGCAGACGGTAGAATCGACCCAATGAAAAGAAAAGACAAACTGCTTTCACTGTATTCTATAAACACCCCCACGTTCACATTTTAACAGTGACATACTGTAAAAAGCTCTGCAATATTTAATTAGCCTTTCAGCAGGAATACAAAACAACCACTCATTTCCATTAAAGTTCTGCATTTCCTGCCTCTTTGTTTTCATGCCTCAGGGTTTTCATTCCTCCCATCCCTAATGTTTTTGTTATTATATATTTTTAGGACCAAGGGGGTGAGCCGGGATACTGTACTCACTAGGCAGGATGAAGGGTAGGTGCTGCATGTGAGAGAACAGGAAGTCCTGGCTAGTCCTCAAATAGCGCATAGTAGGTCCTGATGTGTCCGAGCAGGCACAAAGCTGGTAGATCACCTGAGAGAGGGAGACAATCACGTGCAAACACGACAAATAATCAAAACACACACAAATTCCATATATACTTTCAACCTACTAGGCATAAAATGCAAGTAGTAGAGAGTAGAGGATGAAAAGTACCTGGTAGCAGAGCTCAGCCAGGTGCGGGGCCTGCTGTGTGAGTACAGGTCCTGATCTCTTCTCCGTGCCTCTCTGCAGCAGACTCAGGATGGCGTGCAGGCAGCTCCGTGGACACCCCAACACACCTGGAACACAAACATTCACCGTCAACTGAAAGATTAAACTCAGGTCATCTGATCCCCTGTCCATCCAAACCAGAAACCACAAAACTATTATCCATTAGATAAAATCCAAATGCCAACAGCTCAGGTTGTGGTCTGACCTGGGTCCTGCAGGTTGGTGGAGGACACAGGCTTCTTGACTTCATAGCCCAAAAGATACAAGGCCAGATTTGGAGTCTTCAGCTCCAAGGAGGTGATGAGCAGGTTCAGCATATGGATCTGAGTTTCATGTCGGATTCTTGCAACCTTCTTTTGTTGGTCTGAGTCTGGAAGTTTGGGGGTAATAAAGTAGGTGAGTTTGAGTGTGACAGTTATGATAAGAGGTTTAGCTTTCACAGTATTACGACAACAGGATTTAAACCAAATACCGAAGATTAAACAGTTTTCAGGCTGATTCATTTATTATTATTTTTTTACAGACAACAAGACATGTCTCTCACCATCTTCATTCACGGTTCCCTCCTCTGCCTCTTCACTGTCCAGACATTCCACAAAGCCTGCCATAAGCTTTTCACTCACAGACTGAAAGACAAACAAAAAAAATGTCTCAACTTCAAACATAACACAAGTTTCACACATCACCACAATGAAGATCACTAGCACAGACGCACCTCAGTGAATCATGTAAAATAAAAATAAAAATAATCTCCTGAAGCATCTACCGAAGTCTTTCGGATAAAATTACATTTTGATTTAGATATTAAACTATACAATAGTCGTACACTGGTATAATGCACCAACACATTTTGTAGAAAATTGCAGCGTTTATGCTTCACTTAATACATTTTGGGTTTATGTAATCCACACTGAAGGGTCTATATAAAAAGTAGATTGGCCTCCAGGATCTAATTAAATACATAATTAAGAAGATATAAAGCTACTGTACAATATTTTGGTTTTCTTGTTCTTTTGCTTAATGCTCATCATTTTGTGAAATATCGTAAATCTTTTATTTTCATTTGGTAAGAGTTGACTTATAAATATACCTGGTCGTGTGTGAAATCTCCCACCAGCCTCGTCTGAATGTTGGGGTAGTTGGCGATACGACGCAGGATCTTTGCACTCTGGAAAGCAGCCTCTGGGTTGGAGCTGCTGTGGTACAGATACCTGCAAGGACAAACATAGGCCGCCATTAAGTTACACTCATTCTGAACAAATCAGCCTTTTAAAGAGTAGTTTTTCTTAAATATATCCTACAATTACTTATGATCCACTATCATCATTATTACTTATGAAACATCCCAACCATGGCGTCAATACCACAGTTTGTAATAATAACCTGGATGCCGTTACCTGGCAATATTGACAATGTGATCTGCCCTTCGAGTTTGAGGACTGACCCCCTGGAGGAGCTGCTCCAAGGGGGAAACCAGCATGGAGGCCTGGCTCTCTCGGAGGAAGTCCATGAACACCACTTGCTTCTGCAGAGCCAAGTCCAGCAGGCACAGGCAGCGCAGCACCGCCGACTCCAAGTGCTTCTTCCCTGTATGGGAAGAGTGATGGAGCATGTCGTCAGAACACACACACACACACACACACACACACACACACACACACACACACACACACACACACACACACACACACACACACACACACACACACACACACACACACACACACACACGATCTCTCTTTCCCTGACAGCAGCTGCCGATGTTCTCTCACCAGGGAAGGGTGCATAGGTGTCCAGCTGGCGTACACCCTCCTCCAGCAGGCTGAGGCAGAGTGCCAGCGTGGGCGAGTCGTTGAGCAGGTGGAACATGATGCTGTGGCCGGGGGGCTTGTGGGCCGCGACCTGCTCACCCTGCAGCTCCACCATCTCCTGGACAAAGTCTGACGGCTGGGGCTCGTAGTCCCGCAGCAGCTTGTGGAACACCTCCAGGACAGCGTCAGCAACCTCCCACTGAGAGATGGCACAAATGGAAAAACGGAAAACAAATGAACAGATGTACTGTATGTGTAGTTTTAAAGTGCATCCATGCGCACTGCAGCTACATGGGAGAGCACTACACAGCACTTTACCTTCTCAGCCGGATGGCGATAAGCTCTGGTGGGGAAGGGGAGGAACACAGAGTCACGCAAGAAGTTCAGGTAGGGCTGAAAGCCTGGCACGCGATGCCCCGCCCCCAAATTAATGGGCAGGCTGCTCTCGACCAATGTGCTGATCAGATGACAGAAGCCTCGGGTGAGGGGATACTCCTCAGAGCTTGACTCGATCTCATTCAGCTCCACCTGAAAGCCGAAAACAAAAAAAGAAGTCAGAAGTTTGCCACTCAAATGTACATCTACTTACAACTTTTGAACAGGAAGTGCTCACTTTGATGAGAGATTAAAGTCAAGTCTCTGAGTTGTTATCTTTAAATGTTACGTTGCTATATTCAGTTGTAATTCAGTAAAAAGCGAATCCCTTCCAGTCAGCATTGTTTTGCATCACAACAACACATTTGAATCTTAGAAATATTCCCTTTGGGCATCTGTTAAAGAACCATCTTATTTGCCTATTGTTAAGTAAGGTAAAAGGGAAAAAAAGGTCAAATTGGGTTGAATGAGTAATGAGCATCAAATTCACTAACAACAAACATCTCACCTCAATTCCAGCTGCCTGCCTCTGTCCTGGGGCTCGCACTGTCTGAAGGATCTGTGGTAAAAGAACATGAAGTTATCAAACTTAAAATCACAGCAAACTTCAAAAAACTGTCTTAACACTATAAGAATACAGTCTGTTAGATAAAGATGAGAACACGCCCACCACTTGGGAAAATCTGACAACCACTCAGATAATATGACTAAGACTAAATTTGAAGTTGTTGTTGTTAGCCTGGCATAATTGGCAAAATAAGATCACTTCACAGACTCAATCCTGCGCTTGATAAAGATGACAAAGTTTCAGTAATTATGTTTAAACATGGCAGACTTTTCTTTTTATAAAATCGTCTAATAAATTGTTCTATTCGTTAAGTAAAGGCTAACCTGCGTGTACTCCAGCGACTGCCAGAGTGAGGCAGCGATCTCTGGTGACTTCCCAAAGGCGGCCAGGACGTGCAGGAGCTCGGCCTTCAGGACGGGAGGAACGCTGCACTGCAGCAACCCCAACATCACGACAACCGGGGTCCACTGGGGATGCTCACACAACGCCAGTCGAGCATTTTCACTCTAGGGAAAAAAAGAAAAAGAAAAACATCATACAAAACACACCTCAATAAAGTTGGATAAGCGCAATCGCAGCAACCTGAGTGTTGGAGAGTATTTAAGTTAATAAATATTATAATCCACGTAATGTGAGCACATAAAGAAACACGCCCATCCTTCAACTGGTTCTGGTTCTGTACCCATGTGATGATGGTGGTGAGCAACTGCAAAAACGAGGTGAGTCCCTCCAGCTCTCTTTGGGTGATGCCCCTTAGTGATGGGTGGCGGTACTGTGATGCGTCTGGATTTGGAAAGTCTCGCCGCAGGTTCTCGTGGTAGAGCATAAGGGAGTGAAAGAAATGTTCCCAAGACACCGGGCTGCCTGAAACTCCCTGGATGTTGTCACCTGCAAACATGGACAGGAGGTTAATTGGCATTCTTCCGGATATGTATTAAACTAAAGCAGTAGGCTTTTAGAGTTAAATTACTTAGGATTTGAAATGGTCTATACGTCTTTCATATTTACTACTGAATTATATTTAATAGTAAATATGAAATGAATTAATACTACTCGAATGGCACTAATTCTCAAACCAGATAACCACAAAATAAAATAAAACTTTACCAAACTGTACATCAAATGTTCAACAGTTTCAATTTCAGATATCGATCTGAGAATATGTTCATTCTTATTTGAATCCCAGACGACAAATTGACAAAGTCTTCTCGTGATAACAACAATCAGCTCTTACTGTGTGTGGCTCCGTTGGTTTTAAGCAGACTGAAGGAGTAGTGGGCACACTGAGGACCATTGGCGAGCCCTTTCAGCATACGGAGATAGGAGACGTAGAGGGTGGAGGGGAGCAGGTCTCCCATCTGACGCACAAACTTGGACAGAACCACCTACAATAAAGCATAAGAAAAGAGAAAAACTTTCAACAGAAAGCCAGAGAAATACAAATTCAACATTTTTCTTTACCTTTTTAACTATGACAATTTTTTTGTGCAAGGAGAAATATATATTTTTTGTGCAATAAGGTTCCAGAAAACACAGCTCCTACCTGTTTATGTGGAGGCCTTTGCAGCGCCATTCCCAGGTAAGATCCCTGCAGGGAGGTGTGTTGGAGAGACTCTGTGGGACACCAGAACTCCAGACCCAACTCTAGCCCAAATGGGTCCTTACTGTAAAACTCTCCTATCTGGAAAGACAAAGCAGTAACCAACACGGTTACAAACTCAAACCCACAGTGAAAGGTGATATTGCTGATGTTGATAAGTTTGAAAGGTGATAAGTGTATATGCATGTGTTTGCAAAAAAACACTGACGAGGATCATGAGGTGGTCTAAGTCCTTGCGTAACGATGATGGAAGCTCACTGTCCATCTGTAGGGACATGTGCACCAGGCGGGCATCCTCATCAGCGCGGTTACGGAGCTGTTTCACCTACAAATACAGCAAAAATATGTTAATGAAACAATTTAATCAATATGCAAAATAACAAAACAACAAGCTGATAACTTGTAGTGGACATCTGCGACATCTCTCACCTTCATTGGCATGAGTGCCAGGAAGTCTGTGATGAGTGAATGGAGGCGGCGGATGTAAAACTCTTCCTGGGCAAAACTCTCACATCCCAGCATGCCCTCCTTCATAAACAGGAAGACATCTCCCAGGAGAGCCTGGTCAGCAAGCGCCTCGTCTGCCTCCGTGAAATCGACTAGGGCTGCGCATCACACACACATTGAAAAATATATACTACTTTTAAATGGCTACTATCTTTGAGAACTCATTCAAAAGGTTTTCTTCAAACCGGTAAAAAGGCATATTTAATGCATATCCAAGAACAAAAGAGGACCTTACCACATCCCTGTGGTAGCTGAGAAAGGACCCTCAGAGACAGAGCCCAGGCCAGACGACACACGGCCTGCAGACCTGAAAGCTTCCACGGCTGGCCATCCATCAGACGGCTGTGTACTGCAGCCACATATTGCCTCTCGGTCAGCAACGGCAGTGTCTGGATCAGATCTAGAGGAACACAGAGACAATCCTTCACCAGCTGTAGAAGAAAATTACTGAAACTAACAGCAATCTTATGCATAGCAACAAGTAGTATGTTTAGGTGGATTTGACTTCAACTTCAATCAAAGTTAAATTATACACATAATATGTATTGAACATGTTCCCACCTTCTCTATCTTCTGTTCCCTGTTCTACGAAGCTGACATCCAAGCAGTAGAGTAGTGCCATGACCAGAGCCAGGTTCACACTGTCCAATGAGCCGTCAGCTTCAGCCGTCACTGTCTCCAGGTGGCCGATAAGAGCCAGGGTGTCATCTTTAGACAAAGGTGATTGGCAGGTCCATGAAAACAGGCTGTCTGCCAGGGACTGTCGGCATTCTTTAATTAGATCGGAGACCTTCGGACAAGAGAGGGAGTTAAATGTTGTCCATATTCCACTCCCTTCATTCTTCTCCATGTTTCTTCTTCAGTGACGACAGAAGGCTACTGGCTTCACACTAGTCGAGTAAGATTAAACATATTGCGAAGATAATTATCTCTGTTTCAAAGCAACAGAAAAGATTTGCTCCCACCTCTTTCCTGTGCTTCTCGTTGCCCAAGCCGCGCTCCTTCTGCAGTCGTTCAAACTCACGCGTCACATTTATCTCTGACACCAAGGTTAGGATGCGTTTGGTGAGACCCTGGATCATGAGTTCATCTGTAAAGCGCGTCGTCAAAGCCACCAGCTCTCCACTGAATGAGAAAACAAGCAACAGTACAGGTCAGTAACAAGTAACATGGGTATTCAGGGCCAGGGGGAACGGACAACATGCTCATCATGTGGAGCATTAAATGCACATGCCATTGCTTGTATGTGCTACTCGTAGATAGCATTATTACCTCAGGTCCAGGGTGAAAGTCTTGCCATGGCGTGACTGGATGAGTGTGCGCAGGGAGTTGGCCACACAGAGCTTTCCATCCCAGTAGAGCAGCACAGCTACTAGACCTCGTGTCAGACCTTGAAAATGGGGCTGCTGTTGCTCTCCTGGAGACAGATGAATAAATTGTGTGAGACTTCAACGTCTTCTACTGAAAGTCATGCAAGGCTGTATCCAAATCATGGACTTGATCAAGACAAACCAAAAACAAAATAGCCATTATAAGCTAATGTGAGTGCAGTGTCTATAACACAAAATACCACATAATGCACGCTCACCAAATTTACTACATAACTTCCTTTATAACTTTGCTTCCAAGTAATGTATTTTTCTTATGTCCACTTTACCTGCTAACAGAAGCTCCAAAGCTGCTAACTCTCCAATATCAAACAAATCGCTGAGGATGAAGGCCTCTGAGAGAAGCTGCTCTGGAAGGAGCCGTGACCCCTGCTGACCTTGGATGGCGATGCCCTCTGTGCTGGCTTTACGCACCTTCTCTCTCTGCTCAGCACTCTTTGGCTGATGATTAAGAGAAGACCAGATACTATTAACATTAGAGCGTCAAGACACACTGTATATCAAAATGAGTCCGTCTGCACCAAGGAAGTTGCAGGATAAACAGGAAGAATACTATTGTAACACAGCATCTCACCGGGTTCTTATAAAGTGAGAGAAAGTGCGGTTTGTGTTTCTTCAGCTGCAAGTCGAGGAGGTGGACGCTCTCTGGCTGTCTCCTCAACACCGCCCCGTCCACCGTCTCCCACAACTCCTTCAGTGGCCCCCACAGACTGGCTCCTGGGTGGGTAAATGGGTTTCCAAAGGTCTTGTATCAGCACACATGCACAGAACTGACTCCCCCAGTTTTATTGTGTTTCTTATAACCACACTTGGCTTCGGTTGGCTTTATGCATTTTGAGCATATCATATATGACACATGACTGATTCAGCAATGATAATTGGACTCAAATTTAGAAAGTCAAATTCTATTCTGGCAATAAAAAAAATGATAAAGTGAATGTGAATTATTGTTAATACAACAAAAGGTATCTTTAATATCTGATGACTGACAGGACAGGATACAATGGGGCTGAGTATGTGACTTTTTCATGGTGTTGACATGTTAAACCTCTTAGAGACTGCAACAATGACTTCTGTAACTAATACAGATGCTGATGTATTAACACCATACAGACTTACAAGACTGATGAAAGATTGACATGTGATTGACAGTAATTTACAGAACCTATATCAGTTTTCAATACAAGAGTTTGACCTGTTACGCTTGCTGTTGTACATTAAGTCTCATTATTCAATTATACTTTGAGTAAATTGAGTTTTGCAAACCCCTAGGAGTCCTACTAACGCAACCAGGTTTGTACAAGTACATCTGACCAACGTCACCAGTAAACAACTGACTGGTTTCCCACTGACAGGCGTGGTGTAAACCAGAGGCTAGATGGAGCCTGAACGTTAACTTGACTGTTGTACACAAACTTGTCTTTTAGTTGGCCGTGACGCACCAGTGGACCAAGGCAGAGATGGCAACTAACGTTATGTCTTTGCTTGTGATTATTTCAGTTTTGCTTCATATGAATCGTCTGCTGACCCATTTGAGTTGCGCCAGAGAAGTCATACGAGATTAGTTATAATGTGAAAACACGTTCACCGTGTAACAGTGTAACGTGAAACATTTTTACCCACCGAATTGTTGTTAAATCAACATTAGCCAAACTAACGTTTACTCGTGAGCTATGCTAATTTAGCTTAGCAGCCTGCAATTGAGTGATCCGTCACATGTGGTCAAAACATGACGTGCGACCAAACTGGCGCTGAAAGGCGAGTCTACACATATTCATCTGTAAAAAAACAATCATCAGCCACTGCGAGGAAGTAACACAATTAAGCTACTTAATGAAAGAAATATAGTTCATACCCGAATTTACCGCCATCTGCGCCGCCATGATACACTCAGACACTCGGACAGGGGCAGCTGCCGGGTTTGTGCCGGTGTGAAATTTAAAATGATTAATTCTAGAAACACGTTTTCATAACATTTGCTTCGGTCAAATTCACCAGTTTTATTTAAGTGTGAATAATAGGTCATTATGTCTGTAAAATATTTTAAACATTGCCGTAATTGTGTATAATCCCGTCAGGCGAGGTCCTCGGACCGGAGGAGCCGTCTAGCTGGACGGGAACTGTAACGTTAGTTTACTAATGCAGATTAACTCAAGTAGTAATTTAATTTAAATTCCAATTGGTTTAATAAATTCCGTTTCGGTTTCAAATATAATTTTCTATGACATTTTGATAAAGCCGGACTCGTTTTACATGTAAACTCGTTAATGACGCATAACAAGTACTAACATTGGTTCCGCCCTGTGTTGGACCGGACTGTTTTGACGTTGCACCAACATGTCCACGCTCCGTCTGACAGTTCTGTATCCGTGACCGCTGAGATGGAAATTTGTCATTCATGAATATAAAACACCCTAAATGTAGCGCCGCATTTAGGGCTTTGGGATATTTGAATCGAAACTATGGCTCGGGTTGTGAAAGTGTTTCGGACTCTGCGGAATAACTGGAAGAAGTCCACGTTTGCTGTGTGCGTCCTGTCTTACGGGGGCTACTGGCTGTATGGGAAACACGGGTCAGTATTTCAGGTTATGATAGTTCCTCAGGTGAGAATAATAATACAGGTCTGTGCTACTGGTTGTTCGTGTGTCTCACATGTTGTGTCTATGTGTCTTATCAGTGACAATGTTCTGCGGAGAGAGGCTTGTCTCGCCGCCAGGGTAAGACGTCACTTATTTTTGCACTTGATGTTGTCACCATTTAAAGCAAAACCCTCTTCGAGGGCCTATAGTCCTCACCACCATCATCATCATCACCTTCATCATTTCTGTTAGGAATTCGGGCGTCAACAGATCGCACCGCAGGAGCGTCTGAGGAAAGCAACAGTGATCTTGAACCCTGCCGCTTGCAGCGGGTAAGAAGACCCCTCGACACCTCTCACTGTCTGGACTTCAGACAACAGTCTCTCTCAGAATATTTCCAACTTCCTCTCTCAATCTTCCCCAGGAAAGCCAACAAGCTGTTTGAAAAGAATGCTGCTCCGCTTTTACACCTGGCTGGTGTGGAGATTACTATAGTAAAGGTATTTCGCTTGGAACCCATCGCCGCTGTTAGTGGCTCTAGTAGGGATCCCATCACGTGACACCGTGATCATATGTCGCCTGTTTCCCTCTGCAGACGGATTATGAAGGCCAGGCAAAAAAAATGATGGAGCTCATGGAAGAGACGGACGTGCTCATCGTGGCCGGAGGGGACGGCACCTTGCAGGAAGTCGTCACAGGTTTGCTGCGAAGAGCGGATCAAGTAGGTGTCGCACAGATACTGTGATTGGTCTGCAGGATGACTTAATTCAAACTTCTCTTTTGTTGATGTCACTGATGGACGTTTTATGACCACAGGACACGGTCTGCAACACCCCGATTGGATTCATTCCACTGGGCTCTCGCAATTCCCTGAGTCCAAGTCTTCACCTCCTCAGCGACAACAAGGTCAAGTAAGTATCTCTTCAACATCGTCAGGAGAGTTCCAGATTGTATCACCGCGTAATCTTCTAACCTGTGATAACCTGTGTACTGGATGTGTCCAAGTAGATGTGTGTGAATATGGGCATGATATGCGTTTCCACATATGTAACCTAAACCCACTTTCCCACCCTTTCCAGAGACATTACATCAGCAACACTGTCCATTCTGAAGGGAGAAACCGTACCTCTGGATGTGCTGCAAATCAAAGTGAGAAACTGCCTCTGTCTATTCTACGACGCCTCAAAGCTATCGACATAGTATTTGTCTTGAATGCAGATACTTTTCAAATTAAGAAATATTTTGTGAAATGTATGATTTCACACTTTATAATATGGCTTTTTTCGTCAAATAGGTTCATGAAGTTAAATCATTGTTTTAGTTTTTCTATGCAGTGAGATATTATGTGTCAGCGATTGGACAGGAATTTAAATGTGTGTGTGTGTGTGTGTGTGTGTGTGTGTGTGTGTGTGTGTGTGTGTGTGTGTGTGTGTGTGTGTGTGTGTGTGTGTGTGTGTGTGTGTGTGTGTATTTCTCTAGGGGGAGAAAGAGCAGCCAGTCTTTGCTCTCATGGGACTACGTTGGGGTGCGTTTAGAGATGTGGCTGCAACAATCAGCAAGTAAGAATACTCAGTTGGTCACTCTGATTATAACCATGTCATAATTCCCCCTACAAAAGAATAATGAACCATATTTCCTTATAGATATTGGTACCTTGGTCCACTGAAGACAAATGCAGCACATTGGTTTAGTACTCTACGGGTAAGGCGATATGTTTTCTTAACATGCTCGGGTGAGAACTGTATATTGAACCATTGTTGGCCTTTTATAAAATATCTGAGATTGGAAAGCCATGTCAGCTACCGTCAATGACGTAGAGGTTCCTCCCTGTTATGAACAAAAAGTATTTTAAGCATGTTTTTCCTTTGTGCAACTCTCAAGTTCTGACTTTGCTAAGTATATTTTCTTTCAAAAGAAGCGTCTGTGGCCTTTATCGCTTATTTCCTTCACCCATTGAATACTTCATTGTTTGTTGTATCGAGTCATTCTACCTTAAAATGCTGTTAACCTGAAAAATATTTCTCACGTGTAGGTTTCCGTGCAATCCTATAATAAACCAAATGGTGCTGTAGAAGTTTTCTATCCTGACAAAAAATACTCTGTATACTTTTGAATAAGACACTGTAACTGTAAATATACTGCTGTATTTTCTTATTTTAAACGGTTTAAATATTGAATATCTAGCCTCAATATCTAACGTCATTATCTCATCAAAGACAGTAGCTGTCTTGAGGTTATTGCTGTATTTCATGTCTTCCCCTGTTTCCTTGTCACCCATGACTGTGATAATTCTGTGGCTGCAGACGTATTTTTAATCTTACCCTGTTGTAAAATCTCTCAGGAGTGGCCCCTGGTCCGCGAGATCTCCGTGTCCTACCTGGCTCCCACCCTGCGGCCCGCTGACCTGCCCCCTCAGAAGCCCCCCAGACCCAACCTGCTGTACCGCATCATCCGCAGGCTCCAAAACCACTGGAACCCTCCCGTCGAAGGTAGTGTGCGTCGTTGTGTTGACACTTTTGATCACAGCGTGACAACGTGGCACCAAATCCCAACAGTCAAAGACTGCGAGTTGTATTTTTTTTATTAATTTTTGGGTGGTTTGTGTGTGTCTTTGCGCAGAGCCTCCAAAAGTGGAAGAGCCGGAGCAGTGGAAGGAGGAGCATCTGTCGACGTTGGAGCTGTTAATTCAAACGCACAACAAAAACCCGGTGGAGAGGGTCAGTCCAAAATAATGTCATTTTCTAATATTCTTATAAAATGATGATGAGATCCCACCAATGTGCCTTGTTTTCCTCTTGGATTGTTTCAAAAACTCTCATTTGTTTCTATTCACTTGAACTTGCAGCGCTTAAATGACTCCCTGATGATCTGTGCGGAACCGGACAACTTCACAGTGAGCGAGTACATCACCGTCGGGTTAGTAGATCCACTTCTTCTTTTTTTTATTAGTCTGCTGCAAACGAAGGCAACTATATGCATTATATAAAAGTTCAAGTAAAAGAATACAAGTGTAAATTGTTTCATTTATAGAAGTAAAAAAGAAGAGGACCCCTCTGCATTCACCAAGGACTCCACAAAACTGGAAGCCAGTGCTTGTCAGCTGCAGCTGCCAGAGGTCAGAAACCCCGTTTAAGTGACTTGATCCTATTTCACCATTTAAGGATTGTGCTAATATTATGTTTACTTTCTAAAGCTTTGTCTGTTAGTTTTTCAACGTGATGTCCTTAACCCCCGCAGGGTGCGGCTGGCTTCTACAACATCGACAACGAGGAGTACGAGGCCATGCCTGTAGAGGTGAGGCTGTTGCCACGGAAACTCCGCTTCTTCATCAGTGCGGAGCGCAGGGAGCAGCTCCTCTCACAGATACAGTGATGGAAAAAAAACATTGAACCAGAAAGAAGACGAGAACAGCGAGGCGACAAACTGAAACGCAAAAGCAAAGAAGCAGATGCCTCGAGACTCTGAAGTCAGACGGATGTCGGCTTTGCCAGCATGAAGTACCGATGGATGGTTTCACTACATGTAGACGTTCAGTTGAAGAATTATAAGGAGGGTTACATTACATGCTGTTGTATATTAAAGGACCAAGGCTTTGTTTCTTTAAGCCAGTAACCCGTTTACTGGGTTGTCTTACAAAATGACTTTATGTTTACTATTCCCATCCCATTTGAACTCGGTCAATAAAAATCATTTCTGTCCAATTCAACACAAAGTTGTTGTTTTTTCCTACCACTTTGACATGTATGTTAGTATATAAGCATTTAGGAAATACCTAGTTTAAATAAAAAGATCAGGCATCGGTTGGAGGGCTAGAGGTGATGGAAAGAACAGAAATACTTTTTGCGTCAGTACTTTGAGCTGGCTGTGAGTAGCCACTGGTGCTCCGAAGATTATGGATAGGTTTTTTGAGGTTTATAGAATATAGGGATGCTTCAGCCTTCTGAATGTGTTGCAAAAGATCTTAGACCAGGCGTGTGGCAGACTCCTTGGTGAGGCTGTGTGTGATCAGACAGATGGTGTAGACAAAGCTGCAGGATTAAGCAAGTGGCAGCATCACAGACCTCTTTTCTTATTTGTTTGTTCAGGGAAACACAAAGGGAGCCTCTTGGTTTGGTTGTGTTACTGGTGGTTGAAAATTCCCTTGTTGGGGAATGGCAGCGACTGAATAGGTAACACTTTAAAGGAACTTGTACTTTAGAGTTCCACATTTTGAGGGAAATATTGTACTTTTTACTCCACTACATTAATATGACAGCTTTGCTTTCTTGTGACTTTTGTTAAAATATACAAAGTCACAAGAAAGCAAAGCTGTCACATTAATGTAGATTAGATTCTACATACAAAGATCAACCTAATTTCAAAATGAACACAGAATGTGGTTTATTGTTACAGGGGTACCTTGGTGATTTAGTATCACACGTCCCTATATGTGGAGGATTCATAAGAGACAGAGGAAATTGATGAGGCTGAGGTATCCTGACTTTCAGTCACTAGTATGCTCTTAAAGTGCTGTATCCTACATTTCCCATAATGCCCTTGAATAGCATCTTTATTTGAATGGAGACATACAACTGTTTTCATAGGCTGGAGTAGTACTCCTCATTACAAGTAAACTGAACTTAGATTGTAATATTATCCGCAGAGGGCCCTTTTAATGAACGAGTAAATAAAGTAGTTAAAATTGTCTCCATCTAAAACAACTACAACGGTAAAAGGCTGCTTACATGTTAAAGCGCCAACGATAAAGATGCCATACCAAAGTATATAGTAACAGTTTCTTTGCATGATGAGTACTTCCACTTTTAATAATGCAAGTACATTTTGATGTTCATACTTATACGAAAGTAGCAAAGCCTTGTGAATGTTGTATTGCTCCTTTTACTGAAAGGATCTAAATATTAGTCGCAAGATGAGCGGATCATCCCGAAAGTTGTTTTGTGTCTTGGAACAAAATGAAAGCAGTGATCCTGCTCAGCGAGGGAAGAGGAGCGGTGTAGGTAGAGCAGGATTATGAAGGAAATAAGAGGAACATAGTTATGCAAGGTAAGAAGCAAAAGGATTAGATAACACCTGACCTGTATCAATGTTTTATTGTTTTACAATGGCAGTACAGTGAAATGAACAGTTGCTCATGCTATTCATGTGTACAATACTGACATCTCTTACAGTGTTTCACATTAGTAAAGACTTATTTTGTTATTCCGTGAAGACTCTTGATTTACGTCACAATCAAAGAGGAAACAGTTAACACTACTTGGATGTGCTGCTGCATGTGTGCAATACGTCTGCGGTCTTTGACATTCAGTAGAGTGACACGCTGTACAAACGACTCGTTTAGCCAATGCTGGTACACACCTGTGAGCGACTCCACGAAAGAAGGCATTTTATACAGTGGCATGTGTTGTGTACACTCCGTTTTACATTTGACATACACCTGAAAGCAAACACCGTCAGAGGCAAAGAGTATTACGTCTGCTGACGAGTAAATAGACCAGTCGGAGTCAACAGGTTTAACTGGACAAAGTAAGGTCATTCAGAAGTGCCGCCAGCAAATACTGTTGACGTACGTACAGTAAGGAGTCGGTCACATTGTTGTAAGTTTGAGAGAATCACATTTTCTTAAGGCCCCATTTAAACAACAAAGCTCTTTTAAAATACAATACTTGGTGCATTTTATTTTGAAATTTTGTAACCAACCCAGAAAACATCTTTGGGGTTCAAGTCAAAAGGACAGCAGTTCTCAACATAAGGATCCGCCCCAGAAAGATCATTTTTGGAATGTGGTAAAGAATTAAAAATGGATATTTGTAGATTCATTCAAAATGACTTAGTGTTTTAGCTTGTTTAAGGGGGTTCACGAGAAGGCTGAGAACCACTACTCCAAATTCATACGAGACATCAGCCTCGTGTGTTCCAACATGGAACAAATCATGACTCTGATTGGCAACGTGATGGATGAAATAAAACCAGTCTGCCAGGATAATTCAAAAGACACAGTTGGCCCCATCAGGAGCTGGATTCACTCAATGGGACTGTGATGAAAAGACAGAAGAATTTATAAAAAAAAAAAAAAAAAACTCAGCTAAAACAGATTGGGGAGGAGGGGGCTCTTAAAGCCTCTGCCCATCCTTCACTGTGACCAACACCAGATCTCCAAAAACACAAAGAGATCTTTGTCAGGGACACAGACAAGCAAAGAGGATCTCTTTGAAGCCGATCAACAGGAAAACCACAAACGGCGCCATCAAGGACTCTTCACTCAACACGATCACAACATATATTGGCTGCCGTTGATGAACTAGCCTCTGGTTAGAGTAAAAAAAAAAAAAAAAACACGAACAATGACAGCCCGTATACAGTGCGTCACACAAAGTCCCTTCACTTTCATAACTACCTGCTGGCTCAGACCGTTAGTCATAAACATAGTGTAAAAAGATACAGTTGAACAGGATCACCGTGTGCATCAGGGAATATGCCAGTGGTGCAGCATTCATGATGAGTTAGTGGTGGAGTCACAGTCTCAGTTTAGGTTAAAACACGCAACACAAAACACATCATTTGACTGTGATCAGAGACACGTCACCAGCTCTACCTCGTGTTGAAGGTGCATACAATGTGAACAAAGTATTTAACAGCTTCTCTCTTCTCATTCTCAGCTTCATAACACTCTTTCACATGCTTTTGCGAACATCCTCCCCGCTGACTTTCAGCTGTGAAAGAAACAGTAAAAACTCGAGAAAAAAAACAAAAAAAAACCCCACATATACATGAAGAGGGCTGGTTTCAACTAACACAGGATTCTATTGCCACCTTTTTGAAAGGTGAATAAAGTAGTCAAAAAGCATTCGATTCACTAAATAATAATATCCAAGTATGTTATACGCCTAAAATCTTCTATAAAAATTATTTGTAGCACACAGATTCATTTCCAGCAGTAAAACCGCGCCTACATAATATTAATCTTTTCCTTAGACAAATCGTATGTGCCCCCCCGAAGCTGCGGGATTGTGAATGTTTCAATGACTTCGTCAGTGTGATGGATGCAGTGAAGAACAACCAATCATCCTGCAGCAATGCCCATGCCCAATCAAGAGCGCCAGCCCTGGCCACTTCGGCTGGAATCAAAGTTAAAGAATAGCACACCAAGCAAAACTAGTATTTCTGACAAAAAACAAACAAACAAACAAACAAACAAACAAAAAAGGTACTGAGCAACGTAAAGTGTGACTGGCTGTAAGACCATGCAGCTGCCAAGTGGAATCGTCTACGAGGCAAGTGTTCATCAGCCCCCGTGGAGCAGTGCGCCAACGTTAACCGTCCTCATCCTCCAACACCGTTTGGAAACAGTCTCCACAGGTCCGACGAGAGACACACAAAGAGAGAAAACAGACACCCAGGAGGGGACAGCGGGCGACGGATGGAAGTCCCAGGGTGGAGGCAGTGTCTACGTTGTCTTGGTGTGAGTGGGCCTCGAAGGCACAAATATCCAGTGGGCGTTCCGAGTTCCCCAGGCCGACGGGGGCTCAGGGGCAGCAGAGGTGGTCTATGACCAGCGTGACGTCAATCCCGTACACCTCCAGCAGGTCCACCAGGAAGGAGCGGTCGCCCTGGGGATCCAGCCCCATGGCCCTCACGTGCTCAGCGGTGAGGGTGGGATCGGTGCTCCCCGCTACGTCCGACAGGGTCTGGAAGATGCGGTTGTTAAGCTCCATGAAGAACCTGGGACAGGATGAGAGACAAGTGCGTCACGCGATGGGCCTCCGCGTCACATTGAAAATAAGAAAATCGATGCGATTGAACGACTCTTCCTGAAACATACGGCCTGTGATTAGGACCCAAGTACACAAGCAGCTGTGAACACACTTGTCAAGGACTCACAGAATGAAAAGATCCTCTTCATTCGTCGTGCAGTCCCCGTCCACCTCCTGAGAGTAAAGCAACATCTGCCTGGAAAGAAACAGCCGTCATCGATCATTATGAGATCTGAAACATAATTTTGCCCCTCACTGGCTAGCATTTGAGAGTGTCCATGTTAACTTTGCAGCCTTATTTTAATATACAACTGTTGAATATTGATGCACGTATCACATTTGAAAATCTGTTCAAATATACAGTATTGTACAGTGTGTAATGTACCTCTGTTCACTCAGTTTCCTGTACTTCTCCTTATCGGCCGCATTCAGTCGAAGCAGCGGCTGCAAATGGCTTCTGTGCGTTTTCACATTCTGGTTATCAACGTAGACGTCGTACAGCTCCTTCTTCTCCTCAAAAATCTTCTCTGTGGTGCCTTAAAACATAATAATGAATAATAAAAAACATGCTTATACATGAGGAGTCATTTCCATAGATTACAGAGAGCGGTCCATCAACCATTTACATAGAGTGGAAGCTTCACTCACAGGCCACGTATGACATCTCCGTCTCCAGCGTGGGGATGTCGGCTATGTTGATGTAGAAGAACGGACGTAGTTCAGGCACGGAGACACCAATTCCAGGTAAAGAGACATTGGCCAGGCAGCAACAGCAATACACTGAGGGAGGCACGGGAACACAGGGAGTGAAACATCTCCATGGGAGTAGAATAGTACAATGTGTCCATTTATTACACCCCGACCCGTTTGTGTCAAGACAAACAGTGCGAGTGTGTGTGTGTGTGTGTGTGTGTGTGTGTGTGTGTGTGTGCGTCTGTGTGTCTGTGTGTCTGTGTGTGTTAACGTGCATGTTAGAGCTTCTCACCCCTGTAGCAGACCACACCTATGGGGGGAGGGGAGAAGATGAGGAGCCGTTTCCTCAGCAGTGCAAACTTCCACAGCACCATTATCTGCTCCCCGAAAAACTGGATGAACTGGGACATGCAGCCAGCTGGGTGGGTGATCTGCAGCGAGAAGAAAACAAATAATGACAAACCTGTTTTGTTTTGTTGTTGCTGCTGCTGCTGTACAAACCAGCCATCACCAACAATGTGCTCGGCTGCTTTCGCACCTTCATTTCTGGGTGCATACAGCGGTTGATGGTGGTAACACTCCAGGTCGGGCAGGCGGTGACCAGACCGTTGCCTGCAGGGGGAAGGACGGCCTTCTTATCCTCATAGAAGGCCTCCAGCGGAGAATACTGGCCCGGACACTTCAACTGGAGTCTACAAGGCAACGACGAGAAGAAGATGGGGAGGAGAGGGGAGAAAGAGGAAGAACGTCATGTATGAGTCATCCAAGCCTTTTCTGAGTCGTATAACCGAGCAGATGAAGCTTGCTTTGAGTGCATATTCAGGATCTGTCGATGTTGCTCGAGCATGAACACCTCGGCTCACGCAGAAGGTTTAAAGACAATTACTAAAGCGCCATCACTTGTTCCTAAATTGCATTGTGGGCTCATTGGAGGCAACACGCGGTCCATAAATGCAATTTTTTTTCTATTTAGTTTAACCACCACAACCATCCATAACCAACACCATTAGGAGGTATCTGCGTGCTGCTGTGGAGTGACTGTAAAATAAAAAATAAATAAAGCCACAGTTACCACACATAAACCGTAGTCTAGATTACCAGACTCTGTATTTGGCGGCAACCTGAGTCATTTGTATTTGTAAGCCCAAACTGTGGCTGCGTCATATATTTATACATAGTCGATGAGGAGATCAGCTTTTCGTGAGAGAACTGAGGCGGAATAGAGCAGAGTTGCTGAAGAGCACAGAGGCTGTATCAAGGCGTATTCCACCTCCGTGCTTAGACTTCATACAAAAAACTGCATGTAAATGGGCTCCGGTGACGATCGCTGTAACCCGGAGTCTGGGTTCATGTTTAATAGATGAGTAACATTTTAACAAAGAAGCAAGTGCAGGGGGTAGGCGCATGAGGAGAAGCCTCGTAAGCACGGTAAGGAGAGAAAATAATAAAAAAGGAGGTAAACAGAACACAACAAGGTGACACTATAAAAGATAAAATAACAAAAGAAGACTCAAGTGTGACACACGGCACGCCTTACCTGACTTGGTTCTCCAGAAAGTGCATGTAGCGGTAGAGCAGAGTGTAGGAGGGAGACAGAATTCCCACCGACTTCATCCTCGCTCCTCGCTCCAGCTCACTCTCCACAGGCATGTTGGCAAAACAGGCCAGCCCGAAGTAGCAGCCTTTACGGAAATATCTAGCCCGAGGCAAAAAGCAAAGAACAGGTGTAAACACAAGGGGCAGATTGAACACACCCGTGTTCCTCTGTGGATTTCATGCTTCATGATCGGTGGGGGGTGAGTGGTGTGGGGAGACTGGGAGTACATACATAAAGTCACTGGTGATCCGATGGGAACCGCTGGCAATTGACTTGAATTCAACTCCATCTAGGTTGATGTCGTGGGGCAGGCACCACTCTACCATATTCCCTGTCATTCACACACACACACACACACACACACACACACACACACACAAAAAAAGAAACCATCAAAATACTTTCCATTCTGGCTTCTTTCACCCCGGCGACTTCCTCTAATTCTGTATTTCAGTCATGTAAGAGGTAGCAAGAGGTCAGGGAGAGTAAGAACTCTCTGACTCAGCTACTGTAACTATGTTTCCACTGAACACTCCCACTGACATCCTGCTCTTGTTGTCCGTTCTGAGGGGATGGGTGTCCTTTAACACCAGCTTGGGTACCAACAAATTCAGGGTTTTTTTCCCCCACAGTGAAGCTATTTATTAGGGTCTTGACATTTGAAATGTTTGACGACCCCACCTGGACTGATTGCAACATACACCCTTCGCCCCCATGACTCAGTATAATGCACTAAAGAATATCAGACATTCCGAAGACAATAACAATTTCAGGACATTTGGTGATCTAATCCACAAATGAGACTATTACATATTAGAGAGAGAGAAAAAAAGCTCTCTTTCTACAGTCTGATTTGCATACCTGATCTTGTATTAAAGGTGACCACAAACACAGCCACGATCTGGTCTTTCTCCTCCCACTGATCCCTCGCCGAGAGGCCGGGGAAGGGAACATTCCGATCCGTGCCGAGAGGCTCTGTTCGCGGGCGGCCCGGACTTCCGTTCCCGCTGGCAACCACAGCTGTTCCGCTCCTCCTCGTCGGGCTGCATGTGATGGTGGTGCCACTGCCGGTGCTCCACCCAGTGCCGGCCGCGGTGCCCTTCGGTTTGTGCCGCCCGGCTGGCTGCGAACTTTTCGGTGCGTCCTCCTCCCCCAGCAGCAGCGGCGGCTGCGGCGGCGGAGGAGGCGGCTGGTGGGCCGCCTGGTTCGGATCGGGCACCGGGATCTCCTCCCAGTCCAGGAGCGGGGCTCGGTCCGACTGCTTCACCATGGTGCTGCTGCCGCGGAGGACTCGGGAAGGCAGAGGCAGAGACAAACACACGCACACAACGTCCTCTGTCCAGTTGAATCGCGTACACTAAACAAGCTGCTGGAGCCGGATCATCGTCCCCTGCTGCTCGCTGGGTTGTTTTCTGTGTATTTGTAAGCGTGTCACATCCACTGACGGGCTGCTTCTCCTCCGCCTGTCTCACTGTTTTGATGACGTCGCTGACTTCCGCCCACGTGTTTTTATTGCTATTTCATACAGTGACCTAATTTTGGTTATGGGGTATTTATTTTTTGCCCATAATACATTACACATTCACATTCTTATACTCGTCGTATGGGCATTCAGCCTGTTTTACTCAAGCCTATGACATAATCCTTCACCATCTTTTTTTATTTGATCTAGTTCAATGTGAATTTTAAGTTTTCTTGTGATGACGTCAGCCATATGCATAGACATCCATATGCTTTGCATAGTTCGACTTTCATAGTTTTATGGTAATTACTTGTCTACGCAATTAACAGCCGTAATAAAGTCAGGTGTGCGGTTTGGGAACAATTCAGCCAATCAGAGAGCTAGATGGTGTTGACCCGGCGGTATAGTTTACTTAAGCAGGAAGTAATTTACATACAAGGCGCGAAATTCAAGCGTGGTGGCGAGGGGACAAGACTTGTTAGTGAGTATTCGTGATGAACACACATTATTACTCAAATTTGAATGATATAGTGACGTGTGCGTGAATGATCACTACGTGAAGCACCTGTTGAGCTTTCACATAATCCTGAAAATAATATCATGGCTGGACTGGGATTCTGCTTTTCAGTTGCCCTCCATGATTTGGTTGGAAGAATTAAAAATAAGTCATTTTGACTTGATTGATTATTTTATGGGACTTGTGTTGTGGAAGTAGAAATTACCTTTTATCATACTGGATAGACGTAAGCCTACTGACTGTTTTAGATATTGACGATAATTTGCAACAGACATGTTTTGTTTCCTCTCATCTTGCTAAAGAAACTTTAATAATCTAATGCAGAATATAAATCCCCAAATTTAAACCGGTAAAGTGGTATTTTTGCTCTATAAAGGCTGGCAAATGTTGGATTATTCATTTTAAGGGAAACTTTTTTTCCAAAACTTAGGTCCCAAGTATGGCAACATTGTTTGACGAGATCAGCCAGCAGCTGGACTTCACCAGCTGTGGGGAGGAGGGGAGTAGCAGTGACAACAGCTCCGATGACTGCACCTCCATGATCCACAGTCCCAGGAACCACAGTCCAATGATCCACAGTCCCAGGAACCACAGTCCAATGATCCACAGTCCCAGGAACCACAGTCCCAGGAACCACAGTCCCAGGAACCACAGTCCCAGCTCTGTGTCCAGGACGCCCAGGGTGCAATGCCACCGCAGTAGAAACAATACTGTGTGTTCTCCTTTACGGTGCACCAGCCCCATACCATACGCCTCCTGGAGGAAACTGAGGCTGTGTGACTCTCCCAGCACACCCAAGGTCGGGAGTGATTCAGATTGATTGTCCTTAGTGTGCCCCTGTGGTCCAAACCAGTTTAACTTCAGTGGGATGACTTGCGTTTTGTCCCTCCCCCCTCCCCCCTGTAGAGCCTTCTATCGAAGTCGTCCCAGCCTTGCTCCAGCACTAAGATGGGCCACCCTCAGCGGACACTGTGTTTCACCTCAGTTGCTGCTGCGAACCTCATCCAGGCCCCGTCTGTCAACGTGAACCCTTTCACCCCGGACACAGTCCGTAGGAACAGCGAGCAGCAGTGGTCGAACCGTTGCAGGAGTGACAATGATGATGATTATGGACGCAGGTAACTATGCTCCACGCTTTATTGTGGATCTGTAAGAGCCAATATGCGTCCAGCCATTTGATGTGTGGAAAATTGCCCAAATGTGTAATTTTTAGAACGTCTCGTATCACAGGGATGAGTAGGTGTCAAAATAAGAGCTATTTTCTTACAGCAAACATTTGAATGTCGTCATTTGTTGATAGATATCTCACACAGTGCACTGAGGGTGAAATTACAAAAATAATTAGAATTCTCCAGCTTTCTGTTTTTTTTAGCGCCCTTACATACTAACTTTTATCCCTTACTAATGCAGTTTTGTTCAGAGTGTATGAAGGTCTGAAAGCCCTTTTCATCTTTCAGGTTGAAACACAGCTTGGCGTCATCTGAGGAGGATGATGAAGCCTTTCTCCCACCAAAGGTACAACTATTTTTATCAGTGCTTTTCTGGTGGATGTAACCCTCCCTCTCAGATGCTTCTGATAGGATTTCATCATCAGGCTTTGTCATCGTCGTCTGCCCCCTCACTTCTCGTTTTGTTCAAAATTACATGCTGCCAATCCAACTTCCGGGATGTTCTCTAAGGAATCTCCACCGAAGTCACGGAAGTGCGACCATATTTGGTGACACAAAGAGAACCCCGCTCAAGACTGAGCGGTGTGACGCGTGCGCCTCCTTTTTAGAAATGCATTTGATTTTTTTTTTTTTTTACCAACAAGGCCCTCCTCCGTCTGTTTATCTGGCAGAGACGAGCTGTCCAAGCCTTCATGCTGTCACGCTACGAGAGCGAGTTCCTGGAGCTGGAGTGCATTGGTGAGGGGGAGTTTGGGGCAGTTTACAAGTGTGTGAAGAGGCTGGATGGTTGCTTGTACGCCATAAAACGCTCTCGCCGTCCCCTGGCAGGCTCCGCCAATGAGTGAGTCAGCAGCATGTTGCTCTGTGCCAGAGACAGTCCACTTTTCTTTTCTTTTTTTTTACATTTTGTTCCCGACTTGATCCAAATTTATCTGACCCTTTTTCATGTCCTCTCAGGCAGCTGGCCCTAAAGGAAGTGTATGCGCATGCTGTTCTTGGGCACCACCCACATGTTGTCCGCTATTATTCAGCATGGGCAGAGGACGATCACATGATCATTCAGAATGAGTACTGTGATGGTAGGTTTCTCCTCACCGCCCAAAGCACGGTTTGGGTCAACTTAAATTAAATTCTAAATATCTTTTTAGGTGAACTATATTGAACTATGTGGTTTTGATACTGTCGATGTCTGGGTGCCAGGTGGAAGCCTCAGTGATGTCATTGTGATGAAGGAGGTGGAGGGCGAGCTATTTTCCGAGGCCGAGTTGAAAGATCTGCTGTTACAAGTGTCTCTGGGGCTCAAATACATCCACAGCTCGGGCCTCGTACACCTGGACATCAAACCGAGTAGGTCTCACTGAGCAGTCCCCCGTGTAATTCTTGTAACGTCCAGTCCAAACTTTAATTTCAAACTTTTTTCTCTTGTGCCTAAAAACCTTTCTCGTTTCATCCCTTTGCAGGTAATATATTCCTTTGCCAGCGTCCCAGCACAAGTGCAGCGGGTGAAGGGGAGAGTGAAGAGGAAGATGATAGAAGCGCGTCAGCAGGAGTCCTCTACAAAATTGGTACTGTATTCAACGTTAGATACATTTTCTCCCTTGCATCGTTGTTTGCTCTGAAGTCTGAGTCTTGTTTTCTGCAGGGGATCTGGGTCACGTGACGTCAACCAGCAGTCCTCAAGTTGAGGAAGGGGACAGCCGCTTTCTGGCCAGAGAGGTCCTGCATGAGGTAAAAATGTTGCAAAGCATTTGGCGTTGAAGGACAAGTAGGCTTGGGGTCTGAGTAGATTGCACCTCACTGTAGGTTAAAGGGCCAGTGTGTTACATTTATTGTTACATATATTCGCAGAAATGGAATTAAACGTAAGAAATGTTTTCTTTTCTGTATAATTAACTGAAAATAAGAATCTGCTCTACATGGGGTCATTCCCGTTCGTGCATCGGCCTCCGTAGTTCTCCTACACGCTTGGCACATGGGAGAAGTTTCACTCTGTTGCAATCTGCAACCTCACCACTAGATGCAGCCAAATCATACACTTTTTTTTTTTTTTTAAGAAAACAATCTCAAATTCAGAGGTCCAGTTGTATTTGCATTGTTTCAAGTGTTTATTTCAGTGGTCTCTCTGCTCTCTAGGAGTACAGCCACCTGCCGAAGGCAGACCTCTTCGCTCTGGGCCTCACAATCCTGCTGGCAGCCGGTGCTCCTCCTCTGCCTCAAAATGGAGATGAGTGGCACAGCCTGAGAGAGGGGAAGCTCCCCAAACTGCCAAAGGATTTATCGCCTCCCTTCAGAGGCCTACTTCAGGTGCTCTTATTTCTGGGCTGATTGTTTTTGTTAAGTAGTCTAATCTAATTATAAAGAGATTTTTTTTTCTGCGCTGATACCTGTGACAAACACTTGTCACTAGCATAGGTTGTTGAAAACATCTTTTTCTTTTTTTTCTTCTTCTTCTTTGCGTCAGTTGTTGCTGGATCCAGACCTGACTAAGCGTCCGTCTGCCAGGGAGCTTTGCAAGCACCCGGTCTTGCGGGAGGAGAGGACTGGGAGGGTGGCTGCTCAGTTGCGCAGAGAGCTCAATGTAGAGAAGTTCAGGACAGCCATGCTCGAAAAGTAAGGGGAGGGGCTGGGGAGGGGGGACATGAGGGATAGTTTCACATGCATCGCCGGTTCTGGGTTTCAGGCCCCCTGTCTTCTTCAGCATTCATTCAGTGAAAAGCATTCACTTATTTCCGTTTTCCTCCACAGAGAGCTCCAGGAGGCTCGTCAGGCAGCGTTGTCTCCCCAGCATCACTTCTGTCCTGTGCTGAATCCTGCCAAGATGGGGTCCCTACCCAGAAGTGGAAGGAGGCTTGTTGGCAGGAAGGCTGCGCGATCCATGAGCTTCGGTTGCTCGGGGTATGGAGTCTGATGGGACGTCGTGACACCCACATGCCTGGCCTTTTGCCCGGATGATATGTTACTCCTTCTGCAACCAGGCTGTGGTAAAAATTAAAATCCAAGTCTCTGGGAGAGGACCGAATGAAGATATACAGCAAAGATTTTGAGGGAGCTGATGACTGGACATAACTGTATTGAAAGCCCTATAAATCTTCAAGTGATGCAGAGCTGTGGTTTGTGTGTTTGTTTTTTTTTTTTTTTTTTTTAAAGGACTTACCTGACTCACTCAAACCCTTTTCAACTGATTCTCTGGCTGAGGCGAAGCGTAACCGCTGCAGACCAATGTTTTTTTTTTTTTTAACTGTAAATAAAGATTTTAAGCATTTTATCAGATGGATTTCCTTTTTTTTCTCTTCTTATTTGACTCTTAACTCTTGTACTATGTAATCCAAAAAGCCCATTAAGAAAGGCTGTTGGGACAGAGCCACACAGGGACTTTCCACTGGCTCTTATCTGGAACTGCAGCCAACTGAGACTAGTGGTGGACTTAGGAAGTAGCCATGAGCCATCATATCTCAACTTCAATGTTTTCAGAGCAGGTCACGTGATTACACTGTTTTCCATTGGACCTGCAGTAATTTAGGCGTTTTACAACAGGTTACATATAAGTGACATTAGGTAACTCAGTAATATAAAGTCAAAAATGTTGAAGTCCCAAAATGGAATCAAAAACACACTGGACATGTTCTTTCATATGCCTTGGCAATTCAAGGAGGACTTTTTTTCATTTTACATTTCTGTTCCAGCTGATCACTTATCTCCAGTGTTGTCTGATTTTATGGGGTTTCTGATTAGTTTTGTTTGGACTCATCCAGAGTGGATGTACTATCTTCTATAGAAATGACAACATTTTGAAAAACTAATTTCCGACTGTCCTTGAAAGCACCATAAGGCATTAAATGACCCCCCCCCTTCCTAAACTCGGCTCATGCAACACAACTGGACGAGCTGCTGTTGTTGAGGAGCGCTCTGCTACAGGAACAGGAGGAACGGCTCGATGGCGCATCACTAGTTTGTTTGTAGGATTAAAAAGCCGAAGCTCCCGGTGTAAGAAACTAATGTGAGTACGATTAACCACACGAACAAGTCTCCAGGTTGACTTTATGCTCGACATGTCGTGTTAATGTTAGCTCATTGATAACTTAAGTTAGCATTAGCATTAACGTTAGCTCATATTTCCAGCCAGCTTACCAGACGTAACGTTACATGTAAGTTAACGTAACGCTAGTTGTTGTGGTTTGTAGTTGATAACGTTAAATTATATAACGCTACGTGTTTGTTCTTTGTTCAAACTAATGTTAGTCGAACTTTAACCGCGTTCCTCGTTTATAAAACCTAACTTTGCGTGAGTTTGTTTGTTTCAGTGAGTGTCTTCTTTAAGCGAACATTAACCTCCCATTGTTGTCGACGTTTAAAACATAATAAAAAAAAAAAAAAGAGCTCGTAGAGTGATCCTCGATGGAGAACCTGGGGAATCTGAGCAGTGGGCAAAACGCCGCCTTGGTCATCTTGGCCTTCCTTCAAGCGGACTGTCGCACTCCAGAGTACCTGAAGGAGCTCATCTCCCTGGCCAAGGATTTCAATCTCACCCGGGACGTCAGCCTCAGTTTCTCCGGGAGAGATGCGCTGGAGGATGGAGACCTGGAAACGGACGGTCACGTGTCCAGCTGCATCACCGCGGCTCTCAACGACATCCAGCCTTCAGTGGAACTGCAGTGGCCGAGTGAGTAGCTGCACCGTCACCATGTATACAGGTGATATTAGAGATAGTGTAGAACTCTTACAAACTCATGGAATGTAGGCGTTGTCCCACTTCATCACAGCCAAAGTAGTTTCTCACTTCTAGTGATGGAACCACTAGTGTCTTAAAGGGAAAGCAGGTAGTGACGGCTGTCAACCATTTTGTGTAATTAGTGTTTCAGTTCATGCAAACTCGGATCCTCATTCAAACCTCTCTCAATTGATCACTGTATAAACCCACTTCATCAAAGTACACGGAGGTCAAATGTGTGATATTTGTGTCTAGAATATTGAAATGGATCACATGAAGGGACATTGCTGAGAGTTAATCCATGGAAACATATATTTCTTCATCTGTCCTTGCTGTTTAATCCAGCAACAAACATTATGTTCACTAAAGTGTACTGGTCTTGTTTTCCTGTAGGGGACGGTGCAGAGGCAGCAGATCTTCAGCAGATTGCAGAAGGGCTGCGAGAAATCGCAGACCAGCTTCAACGCAATGTTGTAGCTGAGGCGACCCGGAACCTCAGGAGGAACATATTCGCCTCCCCCTCCGAGGTGAGTCTACTCTGAGCACAAGGGGCGTTGATGTTGTGATGGCCATCGTCTGTAGTAGATGGGACGATCGATAATCTGAGTCAAAGTTACCAAGAGGCAGGAAACTGTATCCGGTGGCGTATAACAAGGAGATTACATCATCCAGATTTTGTGTCTTACTGTTATTAAATTTGTCCACGGTTTCCACTTTGAAAAACGTTGATCTGCGGCAGTAGGCCACCCGGGTACTGACTTCTCTTGTGATCCATTCAGTTTGTTGTTGATGGCCTCAGGAATAGCCACAGTCATTAAATACATGGCCTTTGCTGTGTTAAATAGTGCGTTCGCTCTTTGCCCTTGAAAGTTAATATTCAATTAAAGCTACCATAAGGGACTTTCTTTAAGTGTTGATTTAGTCTCTCACTGCCTCCAGCAGTGTGGCGTCATTATTGGTTCCCAGTCTGAGAGAAAGGACTTTGATTTAATCCGACTTTGTGTGAATGATGACGAGTATTAAGAATAACTCCATAGAAACAGCCAATCTTGTACCCGATGGTCCCGTTTATTTACGTAGGTCACATAGAGTCATCAGTAATAAATTGAGACTGTTTTATAACCAGTTAAATGTTCCTCAGTGACTTTAAAGGGTATTTTGATTTCATAATAGTTTGGTGGGTTTTGTTTGAGGATAGGTGAGGACCCATGTCCACTATACAACACTTTGGGGAAACCCTGAGTGATTCATTTTATGCTCTACATTATATTTTATTTGCATTATTGGTAGGTATATCATAATGTTTAGTGTTGCAAGAACACAGTTGCCTCACAGATATACTTGCCACTCGGTGGGCAAGATATGCAGTCATGTATTTATTCCAACCAAAAAAGGGCTCATTGCAAAATATTATTTTTGCCACAGAAACTACACATGAGTTCTGTAATAAAGCAATGTATATACTGAGACTAGCTAGATTAAGGTAATTCAATTTGAGTCATTTAATTGTTTGATAAATGAATGTCCACATGTGCAATATTCCTACAGCAAATGCTATATTAGCACTGCATAAGAAGACCTATTTGTATAGATATTTACATTAATGAATGAATGCCGCTTTGCATCCAGTTTACACCAAGATGTTTGTGACCCAAATTTAGAATCAAAACTTTAAAAGGTTATAGACTAAGATGTTGTTGCTCAGGTCATTTAACTTTAATTTGTAATCCAACGGTTACGGTGTAAAAAAAAAAAACACCCTCTCAATAACCAACGTGTTGTCTTCCTGTGCTTTCCAGCAGTGGAAAGACCACCTGACGTGGGAGGTGGACCGAGTGATGAGGCAGGGCGTGGGCATGGAGCATCTCCCCCAGGAGCGCGTCATCGTGGCCCTCACGCTCACCCTGGTGAAGGGCGTGTGCGAGCAGACCCCTCGGCTGCTGAGGACCCTGTTCGACGCCGTGCTCGGGTACTTCAACCCGGCGAGGGCCAGGTGACTTGAGCCGCAGGCGGAGAGGAAATAACTGAGAAACGTGTGGTGGGAACCGGAATCCGCTCCTCATGACCAGTCGACTGTGAAAGGAGCTGTGTTGACCATACAAGTAAAAAAAACAAACACTTTTCAAACTAAGGAAAGTGACGAGGAATTAATGGAGTTTACAGAAATATTGTGAAACTGGGAAATGGAAGGTTGTTTTTGAGACTTGACTATTTTTGTTACTTGATCTGTTTACTAAGGCTTAAAAAAAATGATCTTTTCTTTTGGCATATGCGTGTATGGCTATTATATAGTGCAATTTGATTAAATATATTTTCTCGAGATCTGAGTTTAATTTCAATCTTAAATACTTTAGAGATCGTGTTTTATATTAATTTAAACATGGAGTGTGTTGATCTTTGGCAAGGCAAAATTTCGAACAAACCACCACAGAGAAGGTTCTGAAATACATATGTTTTTAATTATTTGCATCTCAAACAGTGTATTGTAGGAAACTCAAGGTACAAAGTGTCATGTTTGGGACCTTTTGCCATCCACCCTACTCCTCCAATGGTTTCCCTTTGAAAGCAGGAAGTCCCATGTGTATTACTGTGTGTAACACTGACTGACATACATGGAAATGGTTCAATCACAATGTTATAACAGCCATTACTGAATTTGTATCGTGATACAGCTTACCACAAAATCCCCAACTAATTGTGTCTACATTGAATGAGGGGGAGGCCCTGGGGACATTCCACTAGAACTGTTCACTGTTTCAGAACCCTTTCACTGTACTGAATATCACTCACTAGGAACCGCAGAGGTTTTTTTTTGTTTTTTTTACTGGGTGATATTCAGGCAAAAATGTATTTCACAGTAACACAAGAGGTTGAAACTTGCTTCGAAAACCAAATCTTTATTAACAGCATTTTTTTTGTGTAGACGTGAAACATACAAAAACACATTGATGCTGTTTTGATTGTCGCTAAAGAACCCCATTCTACTCGGGGGGGGGGGGGGGTTATGGAGTGGAAATCCTAACGGAACAAACTAACTGGGACACATCAGGTCATTGGAAAGTTGGGGCATGAGTCGGGTACATTACAAGCAGTGGAGCAATAATAGTGAAGGGTACAAAGCAAAATACAGAGAACTAAAGACATCTAGCAGAAAAAGTTAAAAGACAGGTAAGAAAAGGCGATTTTTTTTAACCGAGTGAGTGTAGTAGCACGAGCAGTAAACTCAACCCTGAAATCTGTTCACATTAAAAAGGGATGACTGGATTTATGTACTGCAGTCACATTCCTTGCCATTTCTACTAATGAAGCAGCAGCACTGCTTTCTAAGGACTCATTGAAATACTTTCATCCAATCTTGGGCAAAATCATTGTTTCAATACATTACTAAAATATGCTGTCTGTAAAATGATACAAATCCCTTGTGCAATATGGAAAGATGAAATCTAAGCTAATATGCATGTTTTGTGTCAGCTTCAAACTGACATAAAATCCGATTCGTTTCTCGTCCATATCGTACATTTGGTTTGTTCATCAGAAATAATAAAAATAAGTCATCTCAGTTTGAGGGGAACATGAATAACTGCCACTTTGCTGCATAGGAGGAGAGGAAGCTGTACGTTTCGCAGCAACCGTAAATGTGGACTTTGAGGTTTACGTCAGCTGAGGGAGCGCTATCAGTGGACTTTCCAAGTAGAACCACTGACTCCTAACAGTGAGTCACAGATGCAACAGAAACCAAAACAAGCGGAAGAGGGATGAAGTACACAAACTTTTCAATCAGAGACATAAAGGGGTGGAGTCTTAAGAGAAGAGAAACACGAAAAGTAAGGAGCACAATGGAGTGCATTGTTTTCCTCTTCCTGTGTTTGCACCTGGAGTCACAGCAGTGAGGTTGTGGACGAGGTGAGATTTTGGTTGCCTCGGGGGCATTTTCACAGATTTAAAACCCTCAAAAGAATAGCAGAAAAAGCGGCCTCATTTAGTAAATACAACACAATTTGTAAGAAGAGTCCCACCATGTGTGTACTAATACATTTATTTCTACCTTGAGAAAGATATTCTACTTCCTCCTGTAGCTCATGACACCGTATGCCAAAACAGCAGCGAGGACCACCAGTGCAGCGCCTCCATAAAGCATCACTTGGAGCTCTGATTCTGGTTCCGGCTGCATTGGGGGCTCCTCAGCTTGGGGTTCTACAGGGGCCACTACAACCTCTGGGACAAGGAGTGCAGCCAGCTGGGCCTCGGCCTCCGCCAAAGTCTCTGGTTCTGGCTCCTCTGGCTGGGGAGGCACTGTGACCGGCTCTGGCTCCTGTTCTGGTTCGGGTGCGGGTTCTGAAGTGGCATCAGGCTCTGCTGGTGCTGCTGGGGTTTCCTTGGCGAGAGCTTGGGGTGCCACCTCGGCAGGCACTGGGGCGGTTGCAGCAGCTGGTTCTGGCTCAGGCTCTGGTTCTACTGCAGGAACAGATAAAGGGGCTGCAGGTTCGGGCTCAGAGGGAGGGGGAGGCAGCTCTGGTTCTAAGGAGATGAAGGAGGGCTCCGCCGACAAGCTTGCAGGCGTCTCTATTACAATGGGGTCCTCTAATGAAAGCAGGGAGGCCGGGTCTGTCGAGTCTGCCTTGGCTGACACCGGAACAGGTGGAGTCTGGTCCCTAAATTCTTCCCTGAGCTCGGCCAGCTCACTCTCTGTGCCTAAAACACTCATCATGCTGTCGTCTATCGCTCCAACTTCGCCCCCTTCCTCGAGCAGCTCGGCGTCTTCGCGCTCGACGTGGACAATGTCCGAGTTTGAGGAGTTGTTCTCGCTGCGCTCCTCGGCCAGAGCCGCGCCCTCGTTGCTGTCCAGGCTCTTCATGTCTTCGGGGTCCATCGCGCTAACCTGTGCCCAAGACTCGTGGCCGACCAGAGACACGGGAAAGCTATCTGTCTGCCAGGAGCTCTGCTCACTGCCGTTGTCTCCGGTGCAGAGCAGCGAGGAGGGGGGGCTGAGCTGGTCCGGGTGCTGGTCCCCTGAGAGAATGTAAATGTCGTTACTGTCTTCAGCAATGGTCAAACCTCGCTCCTCCTCTGGCTCAAGGCTGAAGATTTCACCCTGTGGTGGACAGACGGAGACAGATGGCATCAACACTCTGTATGCGTAAATGTGTTATTTTGTACAATGAGTTGGCTCTTTAGGTGCAACATGACGGAGGATTACTTCAACCCATCTCTACTTTAGAAAACAGACACTTCCAAAGGGCAGCAGTCTGCATACAGTCCACCGCTGCACTGCTTCCCACCTTATGTTAGCCTTGTATCGCCACCTAGTGGTGCACAGCTATTAATTAACAGTAGACCTGGAGCCATCTGCAAGCCTCTTCTATTATGTAACGCGCATATCATATGATCATGTGGGTGTGAGTGACTGACACGGAGGTCAGCTCGCTGAAGCACAATGTGTCGAGTACAATTGAAACAGTAGAGTCTGCTGAACTAAATACACATTTGACCTCCAAATATTGAAAAGGTCAAACGTTTTGCCAAAGCTAGTTTTTCCATGTCAGCATTTCACATAACTGCAAGGAAAAGAATACCGTTGTAGCATGAGAGAAGGACCATGCCAGCCACATCTCTCCATTTTGCTGAGTGTGCAGTGATGTGATGCAAATAATCACAGTATATGGCTCAGAAATAGGCCAGCGGGTGTTCACGAGTACAACAGGAACAAGATACACACGGACACGCTCACCGTCTAGAGGGCATGCGTGTTGAAGACGCCGTGAGTGAATAAAGAGGTTAATAGGCCCTTTTTCACAGCAGCCATTTTGACATGTCATTGCAGGGTAAACGCAGGTAGAATTAATTACATTATTTACGGCCCTGTTCCAAACAGGTCAGCCTAATCCATGGCATTGTGCATGCTGACTCATGATAATTACTGTTACACACTACATGATGTGGCCATAATTCATTTTATCGGCTGTATTTACCCTGCTATGTCATGTCAAAATGATTTTTGTGAAAATGACCTTTAGGATGTTGGTGTGGATGGCAGTGTGCTACTCTTGAATTTTGAATTTCTTCCTCTCACATTGTGCAGCAGCAACATCTAACACTGCCCACACAACAGTCCCGTGAGTCCAGGTTTTAAACAGGCCTTCATTTTGGACTTGTGCACATTAAAATCTCATCCTTTTAAAATCACAAAAGGGCCTTCCGAACCTTACGTCAGAACAATGCGAAATAACTCATTGTGCACAGAACGCAAAAATGATGACCGAACCTTTTCTTTGAGGTCGTTGCTATCCTACTTCATGCTACACCCCACTAGCCTACGAGCCATGCTAGCAGCTTTGTGAGGCTGTGCTTACATCTAGCAGTACTTTGGGCGAGATGCTAACTTTATGACGCTGATATAATCACAATGATATCGTCAACATGCTGGTGTTTAGCAAGCATAATATTTTGCATTTTAGCATGCTAACATTTGCTTATTAGCGCAAAATGCAAATTACAGCTATGGCTGATGTCACCAGTTTAGCTGGGGGTATTTGGTCAGAAACCCTAAAAATTAGACGCATTAAGTCATTGATCTGATGATGGTACTATATTAAAAGTTATTACCAAAACGTACAATTCAACCAGGGGGGAACATACATATGGTACTGTACAAAACTTACCAGCAATCTATCCAATATTTTGTTGAGCTATTTCAGTCAAAACGACAAACGTGTAGTTCAAGGTGGCCCTCGAGGAAAAGTCAGGGCACCATGGTTGTCCGTATTAAGTTTCATGGTAATCCATCCAATACCAGCAGAGACATTTCAGTCTGAACTAAAGTGGTGGGCTGACCGACCGGCTGACCGACCGGCTGACCAACTTGCCATCCACAAAGCCACACAGTTAGCGAAGACAAAATAGTCACAAAAAGACAAGAAAAGAAATGCTGCGATTCGGCTGGGTGTATGGTAAACAATTCATCTGGGCCTACAGATACACCGAGCTCGACTGGGTTGAAGTAAAATTCTGGGTTGGTCACGAGCGGGCTTTCTATGCGTGTCACCGAGGTGTCACCTGAACGGGGGAGATTGAAGCCGACAGCGGGCACCGAGGTGTTTGTTGTGCGAGTGCAGCAGACAGAAAGGTTCCGACAGCAGAGATCAGCTCCCAAAGCAACGCGGCCTCTTTTGAAAAGACGATAATACGTTGTGATGTTCTTCACAGAGTGTCATTGAACGCCAATTTGCATCTGGTCCCCACACACACACACACACACACACACACACACACACACACACACACACACACACCATTTAATTTCTGAGGAAGCATACAGTATGGAAACGATTATTGACCTGTGTAAATGCAACGTTTAAATGACACGGTCAAGCCGTGAAGGTCATTTTCCTTACAAGGACACGAAGGGGATGCGACGGTAGCTGAATCCAGGGAGGCAGGAAAGAGATTAAATCTCACAGCGTTCCATCATTATCCAACATTCGCTCTCTCCATAAGCTGATTTGAATGCGGCAGAGTGTTTCACCAAACCCTCGCGCTCACAGCTAACCGCTGCTGGTGGCATACAGGAATAATAACTGTCAATCCTTCGCCTGCATTTAGTTTAAAGTTCATGCTGAAAGTTAGGTTGTCAAAAAAAAAGAGACCAACTGGGCGTGCCAAACCGTAGAACACAAGCGCCAACTATAAACATTTTGTTGCATAACGTTTTATGCAATTTGGCCGTAGTCGTCATAGAAAGCATTATGTGAATAATCCTGGACAGATTTGCTATATAACCAGGTGAAGTCTAAAGCTAGATTCATAATGATGAATAATAATACAACTTAGCATAGAGGGAAAATTCATACAAAAACTAAATGTATGAATAAAAATTTTTTTTTTATCTTTGTCAATATCTTAAAGCATAAATACTAAAATAAAATACACACCTGAATTTATCCTTCTATATTTGCTCTTTCTTTAATGCTCCACGTCGTCGCCCTCCAGCACTGCTGAAGCTGGCAAACACACACTGATCTTTTAAGTGTTGTTCTGTCGAGAGGCGTGGTCCATAGTTCTCCACCCTCACCCCAAGGCAAACACAAACTATATAAAACAAGTTCACATTCCTGCTCTTAAGGCGAGTGCGTACAGTCTACTTGTCTTTGCTTCACTCTCTTTCTCACCGAGCCACTAGTGCGTCGCTGTAACAACATGACACTGCTCTGATATCGAACACTGGATCCCTGACATTGGAGGCCCGAGTAACGTAGCCACTGCCCGAAAGAACCTTTAAAAAAAAAAAAGAAAACGAAGACAGCTGCCACATTCTTGTGACAGTTACAAGTACTTGCTACATTGCCACATGATGCCACATACTGCTGCTTTGCAAATCCACACATTAGATCCTGGTTGTAACAAAAGGCTCACTTTCCATATCAACAAAACGTCAAATCCACAAGCATACAAAACAAAAAGGGTTTCACCGTTTAAAAAAAAAAAAAGATAATTCAAACCGGTGGCTTTCAATTTTGGGACTATTTTCACTGGCTCATGTGTGCTCTTGACATTTATGAGGATTATGTCACCGATGTTCCGAACGGACAAGCACTGCAAGAGGTCACACAGCAGCTGACAGAGCGACCGCTCATCAGCATCTATTTGTACCTTTAATTCTCGGTGTGACTCTGGTCAGTCGTTATCACCCAGAATGACTACGCAAACCGTGGCCAGTACCCTTTCACGTTGAGATGCATGCAAAGTCAAATATCTCACCAAAGGAAAGAATTAATCACCACTAACACGGATCATTTTTCTCCATTTAAAAAAAATAAATAAAAAATGCTTGTGTAACTAGAATACCTACTGTACTTAGTACACTCTTAGCATTTATTTGTATTCCATAACCATGTTCAGACACACCATCACCTTAGGTTACATGCAGAAGCCAAAACGATTTGAGGACCGAATAAGTTCAGAGGACTCTACCTCCTGCCGCTACAGTCAGCTGTGCAGCTTCAAAATTTGCGTCAGTAAATATTGGTTTTTGGGCCCGTCATCATAAACAGTGTTGTGACAGCAGGGAGGCTGATGGAGAGACGGGAGGACGAGAGGAGGGATGGGTGCCCTGTTTAAACCTTGGCAGGCAGCCAGTGTGCTGCTGCTGCTGTACAAGTTCTTTAGCAAGCTACAAGTGGGCCAGTGAAGCCCCTGGCGGGGATGTTTTTAGAGGATTAGGAGTTATTTTTGGGGGCTTCCTCAGCCTCCACAGGCACTCTACTCTGGTCCAGTCTCATGCGCATGTAGTGGCACAGTGATGCACATGTTTCACCCCTGGAGCTGGCGAGAGGGTGCTTACATAACAGGGTGGAGAACTGCTACGCTGCGCAGGGTGTAGCGTGATGTGACGTGACGCGGCCCGGGCTGGAGCCCTGAAAGCACCTTGTCATCATCATCAAAATGTCACCACCACACCTTCACCATCGAAGCAGCAGGAAAAGCGGCCGGCTGCTGATGCAAAACCGAGGGCCTGTAAAAGTTGCTTTATTGCCCTTGAAGAGATGCCGCTTTGACTATGAATTTACAATCAAATATACCGCAGTAAAATAATACATGGCTCCATTGTCCCTTTCTCTTTGCTCAAGGGTCAGGTGCAATTGTCAGTGTGCCACTTTTAAACCCCAGGAGTCGCATTACGTCACACTCACAGGGACAGTGATATGAAATGGCAGTTGTGCACACTCTGTTCTCGTCCAGCAGTTTCCACCGAAGGACAACGGTTTGATTCCTCAGCAGGAAAGACGGAACATCGCACGCAAGCACTCAGACTGACGGACAACCCGGAGAGGCACTTAACTACAACAAACTAATTCTACTCCCCAGTTTAGCGCTTCGAGTATATCTCCTTCATTTCAGAATCTCTTTTCTCCATGTAGGCCATTTTCTTTTGCTCATCTCCCCTCCCACCCCACTCCCTCCCCCTAATCATGTCCCCCGCCCCCCACACCCCCCACCTGCCCCTGGCTGTGCACTGTCTTAGGGCAGCTGGTTTTGTTCCTGCCAAATGAAGTGTACAGCACATTAAGGTCATAATAATCCTTATTGTACTCTGATGTAACCAACAATGGCATCATGCGAGGCCCCCAAATCTAGCGACGTTATTGGAAAGTGACCAACCCGGTATTAATCTGTGCATTTAAGATGTTTTGTGTCGCTTCAACAAAGAAATGCGGGAACGGATTAATAAATGAATGCGATGAATATGATGAACAAAACAATGTTTCGGCTCTCCACCTTCTCTAATGGTACTTGATGTTCCTCATTTAGTAACAATTAGCATTTTTTTTAAAAATATTTTTCTGCTTTGCAATAAAACAAATCTGTACAGTATGTTGACGCGCAATCAGTCAACAAAGACAAGAACCAGAAATACTGCTAGCGCGGAGAGATCCAGTCAGCCGCCAAGAGTTTGTCACAGTCACTCTTTTCGCAGAGTAAACATTCGCACACCCAAACACATCCAGACCAATGAGCTCACTCTGTAGTCGCTTCAACATCACAAGTAAAACGGCCTACCTCAACGTGAAGCCGTGAAAACTCTGGATCACTTGAATAAACAATGGACAGTCCCAGTGTCTATTGGACAGTCCATGGAGTGGATGTGGAAAGAGAAGTGTGCATGCAGGCAGCTGTCAAACCAATGGAGACTTCCCTTTGCTCTCACTGGCTCACCGTGCCCACCCTCTTCCTCTCACCCCTCCCTCCTTTGTATTCCCTCCCCTTCTATCGCCAGTCTCTTCATGCGATCTCTTTCTCTCTCTCTCTCTCTCTCTTTCTCGCTCCCGCCTCCTCTCTTTCGCTCCATCCCTCCATCGCTGATCCTGCCCTAGCCCATCATCCGGTCACCCCCCCCCCCCGTGACATAACGCGGAGCAAGAATGTTGCTTTATTCGGAGCCAGCGCATCATATTCACGTTACATTGCACGAAAACCGGACAGAGCATCATGACAATGTGGTAATGGCGACCGGAGCCCCGGTTAACGCTTCAAGTCACGTGACCCTTAAATCAGCATGACCTTGTTCATCGGGAGCCATCTGTGACACGGTGTTCTACTTACTACAACCAATATTATCCGTTATAAAAAGCACATCTGTTTGAAAATGTAGTTGCAAGTCTATGATGAAACGCTAATGAATGCCAGTATGCCATATGATTGACGTGATGCTCCCACTTTCAATGTTTCCACGAGGAAACAGCGTAGCACAGTTGCTTGAGATCAGGATGTTCTCACAATGAGGACATGTCAGTTGCACCTCGCTGGGCTTAAATACAAACTGCCAAGATTATTGGTCATTGCAATTGTTTGCACTGTTTGTGCCGTTACCACCATTAGCTGTAAGTCGCCAATAATTCTGGCTGTATACAAGGTCGGGGGCTAGTGGTTTTGAAGGTCTTATATTGAAAAAAAAAAAAAAAAGAGCGGCTGGGTCTCTTGGGTGTGAAACATCTGTACAGGTAACTCACTGATGCCCTCATCTGGCTAGTTTGAGTTCTGCACATCTCATTTACTTAAATATTTAAGCACGGTGCAAAGCATTTTTCTAAATCTAAATATGCAAAACATTACTTAGTCTTAGTCACACGTATTAAATAAAATGGTGGGCATAGAATGGTTTTCCTCCGTTGTTTGCTTATGAACTCACCCATCCCCCTTGCTGGATGATGTAGCTGGCTTCATCCTCCTCTAGGAAGCGCATCCCCAGATGCAACAGAGTTGTGAGTGACTGGCCTTCGCTTTGTAACGCCTGGAGCAGCACCAAAGGTACGAGCACCTGGGAGAGAGGAGCAGACGTAGAAGTTAAAAGGGGAGGGGAGAAAAAGAAAAGAAGAAGAAACGGAAGGATGGCAGAGGTAATCAATATATGAAATGGAAGATGAAATGTCTTTCATAAAACCCATGGCTGACTCACCTTGCTCCAGCCTCCCTCTGTGTGCATTGAGAGATCCCGTGTTGTGTCTCTGAATCTCTGGTAGTCCAGAGGCCTGAAACGCACACAGACACAATCACTGGTAATAAACATATGGTCGACAGATCTCTGTTGCGGAATTAGTTAAATGTGTCTAGAATCCAAGAATTATTCATACTCAGCATCCCACATTTACTTTTTCATTCACCTGCGAAGAGCTGTTAAAAATATTTTTAATGGTATAATCTGCTTTCATGAAGTCAAACAAAGTTTTCTAACTGATCCCCATGTGTGCAGGTGAAGCCACACGTTCCTCCTTGGTCAAATTCACACACCTGTATTGTATTTGTGTTGTGCTTTGTGCTATATACTGTAAATGTATTTGTCGTAAAGCAGATGTCAGCCACGCTTAAAATTAAACCCTTTACTATAAATCGGAAATTTTGTATGCCTTGGTTTTCTTCCTTTTTTGCATATGATTCAATATCCATGGAGCACATCTAAAAAAGCTGCTTTATACTCTCTGGTGTACTTCCCCGAGCATGAGCGGTCTTTTGCTGGCTGCCTTCCCAGTAACACAGTTGGACGTTGCCAAGCACAACCACAGTCTTATCTGTTGGCCACAGAGCAACTCCAGGAACAGCTGGGGATGCCTTGCTCAGGTGAACCTCCCTTATGTTCAAGCTACTTGGACTCATTAAATCTACCATAGTTTGGTTGCATTTTCATCCTCTGTGTGCAGTCTCAGCCTGTGTGAACGCTGTGCGACAGACCAGTCCTTTTCCCAGTGATTCATGGCTTTTCAAGGCTCTCTGGTTTCGAAAAGCAGAAATTTATGTGTGTGTATGTATGTGTGTGTACGTGTGTGTGTGAAGTCAATAAATTCAAGTAAAAACTATGTACATGTTATTGTGTTCCATCTTGATACAGTCAGAGCTGAACGCAAACCTTTTCAATCAATTTCACGCAACAGAGTCTTTTTCGCCATCACTGTGAAAGTTGAAGAGTTCACTGAGTAGAAAATGACTTAATTCCTATGAGACTGTAACTCTCGCGCTGTGGACACACGTTTATCTCACACTGTATGAATATAGTGCGAAAATAGAATAGTGAGGAAATCTGCGATCCGTACTGAATAGTGTAGTTGAATAGACTCCCACCGTTGTGTCTCAATTTGAAATATAAATCTCGGATAAAAGAAAATTGTAAACAGTCCACAATCATCTCAGCGCAGGGCTGCTGCTGATCTACGCCAGTATTGACATGAAAACACACAATCTATTGCGAAAGTCAGAGAGTTGTAAACTGACCCTGCGAGGAGTGCGTGTACAGCTGTTGCCAGGTGTGCGTCGAGCTCAGCGGCCACGCGGTCTCCCATCGCAGCAAGGCAGTCTTCAATAGAGGTCTCCGGGACCACCGGATTAAACACCAGCGATGTGTGCCGGTCGAAGCCCGTCGTGGAAAAGGCTGCAAACGCACAGAGCACAGGAGAGAATGTTACCTCAGACAGGAAGTGCAGTTCAGTTTTAGGAATTATTCCCGTTGGCCAAAAAAAAAGAAGAAGAAAACGTCATATATTTAATGCACAGTCACACAGAAGTCTGGGTTATTTATGTAGCTACAGTAATCTGAGTAGCATGAATAACTGTCTCACACGCCTCCATTAAAAAAAAAAAAATAAACAAGGATGTTGGTTGTGAAGGGAGAGAAGGGATTCCCTCATAATAAATTGGACTTACGCCAAACCATCCCCCAATGAAAACGCTCACCTCTTCCTTACTAGACATGAGCGAGGAATGCTGGGGAGTGACACACTACTCAGAGAACTGGGGTTATGTAAAGAAACCAAAGTCCTCTTTCCCTGCATACATTTCAGGTTTTGCAATAACCGGTGGATTCCTCTGGAAGCTCTGGCTTTTCTTTGGGCCATTCATTGTTCATGCAAACAGTTGGTCTCCAACACTGAGGTTTTTGTGCGTTTTCTATTCATTTATCAATACTGTGCTTTGTTCATATATTATCTGCACAAACATGTCTACACAGAACCATATTTGTGTTAGATCTATTTTCTGGAGACTTGACTCATTCATGGTTAACTTCAAATGAGAGACTTGAATACTACTTGTATTGTGTAACTAAAACAGTTGATACTGTGTGTGTGTGTGTCTGTGTCTCTGTGTCTCTGTGTGTGTGTGTGTGTGTGTCCACTTACATGCAGCGATTTCATCGTCCAGTTGTCTCAGCTCTTCCTCATGCCCTTTTAACATTGTGCGCCTCGCTCTCTCATTTTGGGAGTCTCCTGAGAGAGATAAACACATGACATATGAAACAACGGTGTATCTCTCTCTCTCTCTCTCTCGCTCTCTCTCTCTCTCTATCACACAAACACAGACAGTCAGACTCTTCACAAATACTATACAACCACCAATAAAAAAATAAACACTAACTTTCCTGGAGGGGAGAAACATGTTTGCAGGCTCAGGTACGACCAATACCAACGCCCTTTAGTTCCAACTCATTCATCTGCTCCTCCTCGGCATGATGTTGCTGAACTCAAACAAGAAATAGTTGAAAATGGTGCTCTCTCTCTCTCTCTCATAACGCACATCCAAGGCACCAATGCACAGCTCAAGCTTATGTTTTGTTGTTATAAGATTCAGTCTGCGCTGCCGGGGGCATAATGAACCACAAAGAGACGGACACAAAGGCCGCTGGTGAATGAATATGAGCCATCACGTTAGTGTAAAACACATGAATGTAGCAATCGCTCAACTCAACTCATTGGTTATAGCCACTCATGGAATGTGGAATACTCCGGCACAGCCAAACTGGGGACTATCAGCAAATAGAAAAGAAACACGAGGGACCTTTAAGTAGCTTTCCTCATTGATTTTTCCAATTCCTGTTTTTGCGACGGAAATCATATATATATATATAACTGCCGTTATTATTATTTATTTATTTAACAGGAAGGAAGAGGAAACTCAGCCAACTCCTTCTCCATTCTGTCCGTGTCCCCGCAGCTCATACATGAACACCCTGAGGACCACTGTTGGTTTTTCCTGGGCTCGGTGCTGTTTCAGCATTTAGCCAGACGGCTAACCGGCCAACTATTTTGCTTTGGTTCATTGGCGTGTGAGTTATCCTACAGTGATTACACATGACAGGCTGTCAGAAATTGGACCGGGTCAAGCGGAAAGCCGGGATCAGCCAGTCATCTGCCCTCCTCCGCCCTCTCCAAGCATACACATGACAATAAAAAAAAGAGACAGAAAATATAGAGAGCCCCTCTTTCTTTTGACCGTTTCTCACTTTTGTTTTCCTTGCTCACAATGCCAACGCATTCTATTTCCTCTGACATGCATGGCCTGAAACGTTCCTCCTGCAAAACTGTCGTAGCATCCAAGTGTTTCTCAGCCTGTAATCAATAAGATATATTCCACCACTAACACACTGTGGCCATGGCTTCTTTGTAGCACAAAGTAAGTCTCTATTCGCACATAGGACTGATTAAAGAATTACAAATGTTACAAATGACAAAACACTGTTAAAAAAAAAAAAAAAAACACTCTGCTGTGTGTTTCAGTGCGATCGGTGCACAGGGAACAAGATGAAGGAAAACCAGCATGCTGCAAGCCTGAGGTCATGGTGCAACGGGCTATAAAAGCCTCGGTAAAGAAAGACCAGGCTTCAGCTCATCTGGACACCATATTGAAAGGATTGTAGCTGTGCTCATAGGTAGCCTCACATGACATATTTGTCTACAAGCCGTGGGTACTTTATAACTGGCATGAGTCCATGGCACAACAGTCTCTGGATGCGTTTCTGTGCCAATGTCAGTGACGGCTAAATTGAGCAAAGAAAACAGGTGGCAACCTGCCTGCGCACCCTGAATATCTTTTGTTACTGCTCTGTGTCCATGTGCATGCAACTCTATTTGTGTACCGTGTGAATGCATGTGTGAGGCTTGCCCTCAGATATGCGTGTCACACCCTGACATGAGGAGACTAGAGAGCAGTTAAACGGGGGTGTCCTTGACAGTGCTCCTCATTGGGAGAAGTGGACAATTCATTGACGCACTTCAATTTCAGAGGGAAGCAATACCTTAAGTCGGGTTCCACTAAAATACATTACGAAAATCAAAACAGAACATTTACCCACTAATCTAGAGTCTTTCTCCTCACCTTGAGAAATGTTTAGCGCGTGTGATCTACCAACAGGCAGCATTGCCAGGTAGTTGAGCACAATGTACTTGGTTTCATAATGGAAACCCTCAGGCACGGTGGCAGTGATGGAGGCAGAAGAGGTGGGGCCTGAGGTAGCCATTGAACAGACGCAGACTCTCAGGCATGTGCTTTCTTTTTTTACAGTCAAAGCTGGACGTCTCACCTGAGGAAAATCAGAGCCAGAGGAGGAAAATGAATATGTTAATTTGACAGTCATGATAAAACGTCTTAATGACATCTGTGAAATAGCTGTGGAGGTGGAATAAATTAATGTCCCACTCAAAAAGGACATATGGTCATTGTGAAAAGTGGACATGGTTACTGCCCCATCTAGCAGATGGGGGGATGGGGGTTAAAAATTGATCACGAACTCTCGGTTCCTCTGGGACTGCATGGCTGAAAACACAGAGGTCGATAGACCCCCAGACATGTCTATCTCAAAACGGATACTCCAACTTGCATGTGGAGTACAGTGAGGGTTGAAGAGGTGGGACGTGGTTTCACTAAACGAGTATTAAATGGAAGTTTAAGATCAGCTCACATCGTCCTTTGGAGACGAGGCAACGCCATGCGGACCAAAAGTGAAAAGTATTGTCAAGTTCAATAAATTAAAAAAAAAAAACACTTTCCGGCTTGAACTGTCAAAATAAAACCCCTTGCTGCCGTATGGAGTTCATCGACGGTGTAATACCAAAGTTTCTACGTTTAGATAATAACTTTATAACTAACATAGTAACTCGACTATGCACCACTACTATTATCGTCCATTCTTCCGAAGTGACAGCGTGGCTCCAGAAGACTAAAGGACATGACGTTACGCGCTCATACGCATTTATACTGCAGACTTATAGCGCGTCAGATAATTACCTAGACTTACCTGACACATTTCATAACTGTCCGCTCCGCTAAACAAAATAAAAGGTAGCTACGTTTTGACCGTTTTTTTTCCCGCAACACCTCAACACACATGCAAGCTATAACGTTAGCTAGCTTAACGTGACCGTTTCACGTTCAAATGGGGGCTATTTCGGAGACGCACAACTTTAATTCAACTTAAATTAAGCCAAACCGGAGTCGACTTCTTACCGTCCTCGACCAAAGGCCAACGGGTGCTGACAACACGACAGGTAGAATGGAAACGTGCGACCCAGTCCCGCTGCAGCAGCGCCTGAAGAGAGAGATCACCACTGGGCAGGAGGCAGCAGCAGCACTAGGACAGCGTGTGCTCTGGGACAAGCTGGCGAGAATACGTCACAAGTCTTCCGGTCAGGACTTTCAAAATAACAGTCTCGTGAGTAGACGGACGGCGCCGCAACTTTTTTTTTTGAAGCGATAACGGGTTGCTAGGATATACTTTAAAGATTCACATTCGAAAGTCAGCGCTGAAT